>VYXF01008396.1:542804-594803 GCA_013397295.1 Polioptila caerulea
AAAAAAAAGAGAACTAAATTCCCTTTGGCTGAGAGGTCTGGCACGTATTATCCGAACTCCATCGCAACAGCAATTAGTTTCCATGCAGAAGTTGGAAGGGACCTCTGGCTATCATCTTGTCTAACCCCCCTCAAGCAGGATCACCTAGAGCCAGCTGCTCAGGGCCATATCCAGATATTCTAAATATCTCTAAGGAGTGAGACCCCCCAGGGCAACCTGTGTGACCACTCAAACACCCTCACAGTAAGAAAAGTGTTTTCTGGTGTTCAGAGGGAACCTCCTGTGTTTCAGTTTTTGCCCATTGCCTCTGGTCCTGTCATTGGGCACCACTGAACATAGACTGTCTCTATCCTCTTCCCTCCCTCCCTTCAGGTGTTTTTATACTTTGATGTGATCCCTAAGCCTTCCCTTTTCCAATCTAACAGACATCTCAACAATCTTTCTTAAAGCTGGGTGTAAGCCAACACACATTTCTACTACCTACACACATATACATATTCAGAAGTAAACTGGGACCAATTAATTTAATATTTCATCCAACAGATATGATCATGACCCATACTGGAGACTTTGCTAACTTATCTGCAAGACTCTTAGCAATTCAGACTGGGTAAATACTGGGTTTTACATTTAAATATTCTTACAGGGAACTAATTCACTTGTTAGATTGCTTATGTGCAAATGTGAATATTGCCATTTCAATTAGTTCCACTACCTAAATTTAGCAGAATATAAATACATTTCCTTCACACAAAGTTATCCTAAAATATCTGCAGTACATGGTAAGGAAGAGGTACCACATGATAAAGTACATACCAAAGACCTTGACCCTGGGACCAAAATGTCTACCTAGACACCGATGGCAAGACAGAGTTTTTCAAGTAAAATTATTTCAGCTGAATCTAATACTTTGTTAGCAGAAGAGAAAATGTAAGTATACAGCCTTTAAGTTGCAAAGATAATCTTCCAAATATTGGTTTCAGAAATCATTGTTAATATTTGCTTCCTGCCTTTGCTCACAATTGTGAAGGCCTCTGAACCACAGATATTAACCCCTTGTGTGCTGCTTCATAGCATTCTATGAGTGTCTTCTATAAGGTTTTAAAAATACCCCATAACTCCTCTGAAATGGTTTCCAGTTCTTTAAATGAAGTAGACTCAAGCAGAAGCCTGGAAAGAATCTGTATTTGGAGTTTGACTACAGTTTAACTCCACTAAATTTAAACCAACTTATTTAGCAAGACAATTACAAATAAGTGCCAATTCAATTATGAACAGGGATTTTTTCAGTGTACTCTACAACACCTTGAAGCAATTGGAACTTACACAAAAGTGGCCATTACCAAACTAAACATCCACTGTCTGAATTCCAAATTTAAAGCTGATTAGAGTTCAAGTAATGTCATAGTCTCAAGGAAGCATGGCTTTCCTTCCACCCCTTAAATTACACATTAGATGAATCTATTCTTCTTCATCTTTGATTCCATAAATTCAGCTAAGTTACGACTTGAGTTTACAAAAGCACTTAATGTTAACAGGTGTGGGTTTGTGTGTCTCACTAGGGAAATGCTGGCTTTTGAGACAAACAGCATGAAAGATGTCCAGAGAAGTCTAACAATGAATTTCTGTGGCAATCTACAGACAAGGTCTCTCCACTCTCCAAGCTTAGCAGAAACTTTGGCTCAATAAATTGGTCAGACTTGAACTCAGTCATTTACACCTCTGGCTTCATCACCATCAATGGAGCTCTGTTTGTTCTCTGAGTATGACCTATTGAACATATGACTTTAAAAGGTGGCCTCACCACACTTTGGACCACGTGCTATGTAGAAAGCACTGGCGCTTTCCAGGAAGCCCCAGACTTCCCACAGGCATACCAACCCAAATTCTGCATGGGCAACTCCTGCCTGGGAGGTGAAGGATTAGCTTATACCAGTGCAGCTGATTCCACTCAGGGCTGGTACATCATCTTACTTAGCCACAAGCGCAGAAACACAGAACAGACAAGCATTTCAACACTTCTGGCTAGGGGATCTTGCCCTCAACACACATACTGATGCTTGTACATGGTCTCCTGGCTGTCTATACTCCTGTCCATCTGTTGGGATGGCATGACGCCAGCTAACAAGGTAGCACGCCAGCTTCACTAGCACAAATGTGCCAAAGAAAGATCGGTTCTTTTGAATGCACTGCTTTCAGAAGACAGCAAGAGCCACGTTCCCACTAAAGACAAATAGCAAGAAGCTTCTACATATCCCCAGCATTACTAAAGTTATTTTAGGTTTGATCTACTTCTTATTTTCAATATTCAAGCTCCTTCCCAAACATGGAAGTCTTAACAAAGTTGTTAAATTGCCAGGCAAAGCAGGAAGTGTTTTAACTGGTAAGACCATTGCGTGCTTGCAGGAGGTCCTATCCCCACATCTACTAAAATCCCACTAAAATCCTTAGGCATGAGCTTTCCCATCTAAATCTGCACATTTCTTCATTGTTTTATTTCTAATTGACTCTAGTCCTTCATATTTTAAGAGCATTTCTTCTCATTGAACAGGACTATGATTTTTCCAGCACTGATTAGCCTCTTAAACAGAACCAGAGTTCTAGCTGTTGGTAAGTATATAGAAAAGCCTTCACATGTAGTAGTAGTCATTTAAACTTCAATTTTAATGTGAGCTTGAAAATTACAGAAACATCACAAGAATCTGTTATATTGTTGTATTTATAAAAGTAGAAACTTCCCTATACACACTAATTTAGAGGTCTGGAGAAAAGAAAGACTCCCTCTCTTTGGAAGTTCACATGTGCTCGCAAACCACACAGTTTCAGTTCCCCAAGCCCAGCAAGTCTGAAGAGCCACAACAGACAGGGTTTAAGAAGCCAGACAGTTTGCCAGCTCTGGTCATTACAGAGCACTCTGGAAATAATGAAAATTCTCTCCTGAAAAGTTTTATGCCTAAGCTGTGTATTGGCCATACAAAAAGAGTTGGCCAAAATTTGAGTTGAGGGGAGGGGAAGAAAAGGGATTTAGGTAATTAACATTGTTAAAAAGAAGCAGGGAAATGGAAAAGACAGAAAAGGCCTAAACAAAGCAAACTGAAGCAACATGAACAAATCCCCCCAGGTTAATATTCAATCCATTATACAAATGCTCCAGAAGCCACAGAAAATTACAGAAAAGTTAGTTTTCCTTTAAGAAGCAAAGCTCAGAAAAAGCTACATGTACACCTCCATAGGTCTTTCCTGAGGAGTTATTTCTCTGAGCAGTACATGCTGAGTTTACTGGTGAGTAAAGATTTGAGTGTGGGCAGCCTTCATGCTCTTACACAAGTCCAGAGTCCATGCTCCCCATCCACCTCACAAACAGCACCATGAAGGGACAGAATCAGAGGAAGGTGTGTCTCACAAAACAGTTGATTGACAAACCAAGGGTCCTGCCTGCCTCTATCTATATCGAGTCCCTAGAAATATAACATCAACAGGATAGCGTTGGTTTATCCTTTTCTGAAGTCACAGTACTGGAGCCTTTTCTTCTCAGGTCAGTTTAGCCCAGTTATTTAACTGCTCTGTCACTCAGACCCCACTGCTTTGGATACTGGCACTCTGCTGGACTGGGCTCAGGTAGAGACCATGTTACATGCTTCAGGACTGTAAAGCCAAAGAACCTGCAGAGATTTTGCCCTGTGAGCAAAAATAAAAGATCTGGCTCTTAGCCTTTAGTGCAGTTTGTCACTGGCAGCCCTAAAAAGGGATCATACTCAGAAGCATTAGTTTTGACAGCAATAGAGTGTGTGCTGGTGAGGGGAAATGCAGGGCGTGGAGACAGGCAGATCTGGGAGGTTTGCAATAGTAAACACAGCCAGCATGAAGGTAACCACCTGCTGGGAGGCTATTCTGACACATAAAATATTGAGCAAGCATGAATGAAATACAGCAAACCCCACCCAAGCACCAGACACAATCAAATCTGACCCTCTTGAAATTTTTATTTGAGTTAATGTTACCTTATAATAACCTTTCACTGCTCTCTGCAAAGATAACAGGTGTCATTAAAACAGCTGTCACCGTGCCAATCTTCCCTGAGACACCTATTTATTTGGATCTTTCAAGAGAAACATAAATGAAATCAGTCATTCTGTATTAGAGGGTTCCCAGGGACAGTAAGTTGATTGGCATCTCATACTAGTGGGCAAGTCACCGCAGACACTTGGAGAAGACAGCATTTTCCCTGAAGTCTTGATGCTTTAACATCTGACAGGAATGTGTATATACATATGGATTGATATTTTTTTTCTTTTTTTTTTTTCTTTTTTTTTTTGATGAATGATATTCCGTGAAATATCAGAGAGAAAAATGTCAGACATACATTGCATAGCAATTGAGGGCTAATGAAGATCCAGGTATTAAATCAATTAAGAAGTATCAAAAGCTACCTAATCATCAAGGAACAAAATTGGCACCACAATATGTAGTGAGTATGGGAAAGCCTAATTTACTAAACATACCCTGCAGTCACATAATTGCATGTAATTTTACCAGCATAATTAACTAATTTAATTACCACTTCTCAAGTGCATCAATTATTGACATTACAGAGTTTTCAGACAGCAGAATTACTGTGTGGTACATTCAGAGAATGCAAAATGCTTTGTACGCCTATTTTCCAGTCACAGTCAACAACTGAGGGAACACAAGCAGCAAAAGGAGAAGGAATTACAAGTGCACCACACAGAGCACAGTTTAGCAGTCAGGTTTAAGTGAGGAACTAGACAAAACCATGTTTATGTGGGACTGAAAAGTCAAAAGCAAATAACTGGAGAGACCAAGAAGATAAAACCTAAGCGTGGTACTAAATCAGACAACTCTTATTTCTGAACAGCAAGGTCTAGTTTAAATCAAAACTACCCAGGAGGGAATAAGCTTTTTGAGGTCTACCAGCCACCCTTATCTCTCAACCAAGGGCTTGATCTTACAATAATATCTGCAAGGATGTACAGGTGCACCAAGCTCCGTTGGCCTCACTAAAAAGCCATAAAGGTGTTAGGTCTGTCTGTACAAGTCTCAAAGAAGAATCAGAGCCCAAAGAGACTCAGACTAGGATGTAAGAAACAGTATGTGCTTTAAGAAAAACCAAGATGGGCTGGACATGTGTGTGTGTCTCTGTGCGTGAAAATACAAAGATAAAGTATGGATGCATTCTTATTAATTAAAATGTACCTTGCCATGTGGGATCATTACTCAGACTTGAAGAACTATTGATCCTCTGCTTAATGTTTAGACACTTTATGTAAATCTTTGCATAAAACCCTTTTGTTTCAGCAATGAGCTTTTCAAAGTCAAGAGAGATGTCAGCATCTGCTCCCTATGGAGTCTTAAGACTTATCTTCAGTGTCAGTAAAAAATGGGCAGCGTCAGTGAAAATTATGCCCTGTGTCAGTAAATTTGTTAACAGGATGGTTGGAAACCCTAGGAGCTGTGGTGTCATTTTCTTCTCCCACTGCCCTCTTGTACTTGACCTTTGCACAGCTGTTTCACAGTATCTGGAGATGGCTGAACTGTGAAATAGTGATTACAGGAAAGGGGGCATTTTAATGAGAAAATACAACCTAGAACAAGAAGAGGGCATTCTTTCAAATGCCAGCTGAGATCTTTAAAATCTTTTTTGTCTTTCAAATTCAATTAAGAACAATTACAACAACCCCCCTTTTAAAATCTAATGCCAATATTAAGTTACCCTTCTTAAGGTCATGAAAGCTTACTGAATTCATTGCGGTGTTTACAAAAAGCAAGCAGAGACACTTTGTTAACATAAAAGCCCAAATAAATCATCAATAGCCAGAAGAACCAAGTGAGGACTCTTCCATCCTCAAGTAGCTCTGCAGAGATGATAGTAGAAACCTGTTCCAGTCTGGAACGGGGGTTTTTGTGGATCAAGCTCAGGAGAAACTTATGCATGTGTTTAAATTTAAGCAATGGCCTAAGCTGAGCCTCTCACTTGAAGTATTGCAGACAAGTACATATTTTGCTAGAGATAATCAAACTGGTCCAGTGTACGTGGCAGTAATGAACCCTCCTGCATCCTCCAAAAGCACAAGAGATTCCTTAAATCTCCTTCAAAGTTTTCTATGCAACAGCAAGACACAATCTAATCCTATCTGGACTCCTCACTTGAAACCACAATGTGAAAAATAGAGACAATGAGAAAAAGCACACTTTGTGATCACAGGCAGCAGAAGGAAAAGAACAGAGGAGGAAGGTGACCACAAGATTTTCATGTTAAGAGACAAGATGAGTTTCTGTAAGCAAACCTGATGAATGATGCTCTTCATGCTGCTCGTTCTGCAGGCTGCTCTCTGCACACCTGCCACGTGGCTGCTATCAGTAAAAGCAATTCCAGTAATGACATTGATGTGTGGGGGGCCTGCACTTTTGAGACACCGGGCCTAAAACATTATTCATTGAAGTTGTAAGTGGGTGGTGGAACTTAACCAGTCAGCTGAATTAGTGCATATAAATGAGCTTAAGCGGACAGCAAAAAGAGTGGATGAGTCAGTAGCATCAGGAAGGGAAAAAAGATAAAATAAAAAAATCCTCTTCATACACTGTCAGCCTTAGCAGGGATTGCCACACCACTCCAGCTTTCAAACGTCCTCTCAAGTGACTGCAAAAACTGTAAAAAAGTTGTGTTTTTGTCAAACACCAACAAGAGTCACCCATCTGGGGTATATGAACGCTACTGTATGTACTTATCAGTCTGAAATACAAATTATTAATAAGGTAAGCTATGCATCACATAGACATCTGTATTTCAGATTGAAAAGACATGTATCAAACAAACTCCTAAAAATCATCATCCCACACTGATGCCATACACCCTGCAAGTGGTGTGGCCTGTCATATATTATTTGTGCAATCACTGATCTTGGACTCTGTCAAGATGGGAAGGTTCAGGGTTGGTCACAATTAAGGCTTTAAATGCTTCCCTCACAGCTTTCAAACAGAGCTGCCTGCTTTCCTATTTCACAGAAACTAAAGAGTGAAAATGGAATCAGACATTAATGCTCATCAGTAATGTAGCATCCCTCTACCTGGAGATCAGACAGATTAATTGGAGAAAATAAGATGCTTTCTTAGTTGTTCTTCCCAAGATTTTACTTGAAAAGATTTTGTCAGCCTCTCTTCTCAAACAAATTAGTTTGGATGAGCCCTTCTTCTTCTCATATTCCATCACCCTTTCACAGAGTCTGGAAGTTTGGTGACCTCTCTAGGAGGTCTCTACCACCTTACTGCCAGTGGTAATGGAAATCCCTAACTCACCCAGATACTATCACCTCCGAAGTATCAACAAGGTTAAATCATCTTCAGCCTTAATTCTGGGTCTGGTAATTTGGACAAAACAGTTTTTCTCATCTGCTGCATTCCCATGTTTCCTAGATGCTTCAGCACCACTTCAACAGGGAATGCAGCACTGCAGATACAGACAGGAACAAAGCAAGAAGGGCAGCACAACACTGTGAAAGGTGCATGACCAAGAAAGCTAACCATTTGGCTCTCCTCACTGGCATTGGTAGGATACTGGTTTTCCTTTGCTATTGTATGAGGGAAAACAAGTTGAATCTCCTCTATTACCACATATTTGTGAACCAGTCTGCAAAAGTTGCCCCAAAGAGTTGTACATCTGGCTAATGTCACAGTACTCCTCTAATTCTTTTACACAGAAAATCTGTTGTGAGCTGCTCTGGGTCTCTTTTGTATAGCTGGACTTCAGTGTAATTGCCATCCATTCACCACACCAGGGGTGTCGAGGAAGCAGCAGCCTGCACACCACATCTGTTACCAATACACACTAGAAGGCAAGGAGGGGCAGAACTGAGCCTGACAGCTCTGACAGAGCCCTTCAACCAACCCAAGCCAACATGGACACCCCAGCAAGACAAGCATGAATTATTCGCTAATTCTGCCAGTTTCACATCGGGGAGATGGAAAGGAAAATCATCAAAGTCAATATAATTCAGTACATATAAGGAGAGGGGGAAGTTGTCTGTGTCCCATGGAGTACCTTCATGCCAGGCAACATAATGTTTTGGCTGATGAGAAAGAATAGAAACAGAATTATGTTCCTTACTTACAAGTGAGCAGTTCTCCATCACCTCTGCTACATTTGCACAGCACATGAGACCATTTACCTTTCCACTTGGTGCTCTTCTAAAGTCAGCTTAAAAAGAGGTGAATGTAATTAGGCCTTAGTTCACCCAGCAGGAAAAACCAAAATAAGAGGGAAAGACCACAATGACTGGCCAGGGTTTAAGAATATCTTGTATTAGATACCCCAAAAGCCACTACATAATAATTCAAAACAGAATCACACTGGTTACAGAAATGCAGCCAGGCTTTCAATGGAAATGAAAGAATCTGCAACTTTTCAAATGCCTATAACAAATGGAAGAAAGAGAAAGGTGAAAATGATAAGTAGAAAACAGAAGTTAGGCATTGTAGAAAATGGAGAAGGGAAACAAAAAGACAGTACTAATATCCAACAGAGCCAAAGGACTGTAACAAATAATTTGAAGTTCATTAGGAACAGAAGGACCTTTCACAATGACAGTAATCTCTAACCAGATGAAGAAAGGTGCCTTGTGAGCAATAATAGCAAAAAGACAGAAATCCTAAAAAAAAGCCAGATGATCTAATACTGCTAAACAAACCAAAACCAAAATTCCCAAATATGCCCTGCATACCAGAGAAAGATCACGGTCCTGCCAGTATCTAGTTAAAACAGAAGAATAAAGCAAGATTTAGCTTGTAGCATTGTAAATGGGAACTCAAATGGAAGACTTAGTAACTAAATTCAACAAAGGCAAAATATGATTGAAAGGCAAATTAAAGTTTGAAAGATGCTCAAATAAACCTCAAATAAAACTGAGATTCTTATTTTGAATGTTGCAAGTATCTAACCGACTGGCTAGTTCACTGTTTAACAAATGCTTCACCATTCACGTTCCTGCTCTCATGGACTAGCATGACCCAGGGAGAGATTACAGCGCACATGCTGATTTATACTGGCAGGAAATTTGGCCCTCCGGGTTTTGGGAAGAACTGTGTTTTATTCCTATTTTTGTTCCCTTACAAAGATGAAAGAGAAGAAGAATTCAGAACCTGTTCCAAAGGTGCAGGTGCTCTGCGCAGTTCTGCTGGGGGGTGGGCAATATTGGCAGAACCTCCTCACCACTGCTACATCAATACCACACCTTGGCTCATCAACCAGTGAGACCAGCTGCAGGAGAGACAGTTAGGAAGCTTCCTTTTACACTAGTCCAGACATTTCCTTTCCACTACCAATTAACTACCCACAACACAGGAAAGCTTATCAGCAACATCAAAGAATGCATTCCTCAGTAACACACACGGTATGGCAGATAACATCTCTGGCTGCATCAGATTTTCTAATTAAGCATGTGGGAGTNTGTTGTTAGCAGTCAGTACTGTAAACTGAAATACAGGTGCCATTAGCAATCTGCTGTCTGCTGAGCTGCTCTGCTCTGGGGCCTCCCTTCCCAGTGTGTCTTTTTTGTCTCAGAGAGCGATGTAGAGAAGACACCGTCAGTGTGGCAAGGTGAAGAAATAGCACAATGATTGTACGTTTGCTTTATATACCTACCGTCTCATGGTACAAAAATTTAAAAAAAAGAGAACAGATTTGGATTTCATTAAAAGACCATGTTGCTTTAAAAAACAAAAGCAAAATGGAAGAAGCAAATAACTAATGCAATAGGTTGAATTGCCTATTAAAACAGTTGAACAAATAACTCACTATAAGAATTTATTAGCTTAATTCAGCTCTCCAACCTCCTGTTCTAAAATTCACTTGAAAGTATTCAATTGAGCTGAGAGCAAATCTATTTCAACACTCTGCAAGTGCAAGCACACAGTTCAATATTTTCTTTTTAAGCTCCATCAGAGTTAATTGAGACTATTTACACTCTTTTTTGTTCCCTGAATGAAAGAACCCACATGCACTTTCAGCACAAATAATTGTGCATATAGTTAAAAAAATCAGTCTTTACATATTTGTGCTGACAAAACTTGACAGCAGGAATATTTGCAGGAAGCAAACACAAAGACTTCTCTACAAATGAAGCAAATTAATTTTCAGATTGAACATTCCCAAAAACATTGTCCAGCTACAGACAGATCATTACACTGAAGTCTGAAATGTGAAAAATTAATGACAGAAAATATGCAGTGCCTACTTTGCAAACCTCAAACCGGGTAAATCACCTTAGGTCTTGTGGTTGTAGTAGCTGCATTAATTGCTCAAGATCTGGTTCCTAGATAAACTTCTCTGCAAGGAAAACAAGTCTTTGTTTCATTATTAAATCCTAATGCGAACTGATGGTGCTATACAAAACAATCTTCTCTTGAAATTCCAGTAGCAGCTCACTTGAGTTCAGCTTGGAACTGGCAACCTGCATTATTCTGGTTTAGATACAGGAACCTGTCACATGCTGCTTTTTGTTGCCTTTAAAAAAGAGTTAATATTTGGCTAATATGTTTATCTTTGCATAGCATTATTGTCTATGTGCAGGAAAGAAAGAAACAGCTGTTGCAAGCCTAACCCCTACTCATTAATCTTTCATCATCTTGGGACTTCCAGCATTGTATTCTGTATTACAGCATCAGCTTTCTATTCAGCAGTGGCATCTGAGAGAAAATTCCCAACAAAACTGCCATTTTCACTTGCCAGGTCCCCTTGTAGTGAACCTGGACACTGAGGGTCCACACACCCCATTACCCAGCAGATGCTGAGGTAGGAGGTAGGTGATATTTCTACCTTACCAAGGCTTGCAGAATCTGTTTGCTGGCAGCTGCTTGTTTCAAGGGGAACCGGAGGCCTCCCAGTGTAATATTTCCTTCTGGTAGCACAAGGAGCAGTTTCAGCTCCCTTGCATCAAACTGATGTTCAGAGTTCTGCTCTGACTTAACCACTTGGCAAATATTCTGAACCTTGAAGTGCCCAGGTTACACCCAGAAACTTTCCGATTCAGCAGTAGAGGACTATCTCCTCCTCCTGTTGCAATGGTCTCATAGTTGGCTGATTTTCTTCCCAGCCTCCTTTTGGATGTATGCCCAAATCCACAGATGTGCACAGGAGGTAGATGGCACTAGAGGTGCCCTTAAGCACCTCAGCTGTTACTTCACACTGCCTCCCAGGTGTTATTAGCAGAAAACATGCATTGTAGAAACCACAGTAGGATTGTCTTTATACCATCCTTGTTTTAAATCTTTATGAATTCTCAGGAAACTGAGCCAATGGGTATTAGGGAGTCAGAGCTCTAGGGCTTTCTCCTCCCCCCCCCTGCCTCCCCCTCCTTAGACTGTATTTTTATAATCATGCAGTAAAGCATGTATTGGTCTTAGAAAGCTGTTTGCAGTGTGTCAACTTTATCTGTTGTAGTAAAGTCACCACTCTGGCCACTAAACACAGTTTTGCCTAGCTGACCAAGCAGCATCATGCACAGCTTGGCTCTGCCTTCTGCCACCTGTCTTTGGGCACTCAGGCCCCAGATGGGAAAGACTGCCCTATCTAGCCACACCTATGTTGCAGACCAACTCCATCCATGCCTCATGGACTGTCTTTTGGATGGGTCTGTGCCTGACCCATCACTGTTGCGGTGACTTACTTATGAAATAAATACAGTGAGAGCATTTAATTCCTCACATCGTGTTCTCATGCTGGGGAAGGAACTGTGGTATTACTGATTAGGTCCCTCACCACCATTACCACATATGCATACACCAGTACAAGTATAGGCTGGAACACATTTAAGAGTAGTCCAAGCTAGTCAGGACAATAATTATTCAGTATTTCTTCTTCCTCTTCCAGAAGAAGAAAGCCTATAGAATTTTTGATCCTTTCACAGTATGCTTTACAAATTATTTGTGCAAGCATACATGCAGACCACATACACCAGCATTGAGCGTTGTGGAATTGCTAATTCATATAGCACTCATATCAACAGAATTGAGGACAAGACTGAACTCATAAAATTAATAACATGGTCCCATCCAGAGGTTAATGTCAGTACTAACTTTTATTTGGTTTACTCATGTCCTCCATGCCATTTTTCCTTTTGGTCATCAGCCTCATGAGAATCAAAGCACATTCTTAGGTAGCACAGTAAATGCAAACTAATTTTCACACTAAAAAGTGAACAGAAAGAAAAAACCGATACCTTGTTGTTATTATTTGTACTAGGTATGTTGCTCCTGTTCACCTTGTCTGCCTTTAATAGGTTGCCTTTATAGTCCCTTCACAGAGTTACAAATTCTCATGTTAAACACGGAAGCTCCTGACAGCTCTCTCTTTCCTAGGGCAAGATTGCTCAACTAACAATAACTAAGATACCTTTTGACAAGTGCAGCTAAGAGCCAGCAAAGCTTAGTCAACCCGCATCAGTCTGTCTTGGCACCTTTCTTTCAGTTTCATATCTAAACACTGGATGCCAAAGTGCCTTGCAATGATTATAGAAAACTATAAAAAGGGAAATGAATGCAAAAGCAGAAATCATATTAATCAGTTGAAGGAAAATACTTTTCCAACTACAATTGTGGCTGAAACCCATAAATTAGATGACTAGAGTAATAAGACATGTGAAATGGCTTTTAAGTCCACTACTAGCTCCATGCAATAAATTTCAAATGACATCCAGGCTTTTAGTGAAGGGGATGATTTATTGCAGTCTGCAGGAAGAGAGCTTTCATGGATTATCTCTAAAGTGGCAAAACTCTATTTTGAATTTTTCAAAATTAGTGCAGCTCAGTGAATGTCACTGCATCCAAAAGCAAATCCAAAAGCACTTTAACAGAAAATTGTAAGAAAAATAGCAAACATACTTTAGAACATCCACAGATTTTTCTAAGGGAACTACATCTTGTCTTTCCCTAAGCCAAAAAAACCCCCAAACCTAACAAGAGTATAAAACTTGCTCCATGTTTTGTTCACCTGGGTTTCCTATAAATATAGGTATTTCAAAAGTGAACTTTCTAAGGCTTTTGATGCTAAAAGCCTTCAAAACAATTTGGCAAATAGTGCAAGTTTCTTCCTGGACCTATAAGCCTAGATACACTCTTTCTTCTTTGTTTAGCCAGTAGGAAATGTGAGTGAAGTACTGACCCCAGAAGTGCTCTCCAAAGGCAGCCCGGAGCCTACAGGGTTCTGTTTCCTTCAAGCATGCAGGACAAGATTTATTTCCTCTCTGCTGGTAAATGGAATCAGAGAAAACGTGTCTCCACTGGAATCCTGGAGTACCATGACATGGAGTACCATAACATCAGTGTACCAGAGCTGTGGTGCTCACTGCAGGGCTCCCGAATTGCACCTGACTACCAGAGTGTTACACAGTGTGCTGGCTCTGCTTTCCCTGGGGTGAAGATGGCTGGTAGGAGCCCTGGGATTTTGTCACAACTACATCCCTTGGTACACTCTCACTCACCACTGAAAGTAAGGGTGTCTAAGGAGAGGATGTTACAGGAAACAGGCACAATCCTCTTCAAGAAGTAGAGACGTACCTTGGCTAAAAGCTGTTAGACACAGCCCCCTAATTTTTATTGCTTTGCAGGCTAGTAATAGTAAATAATTCTGGTAATTCTCAATACATGGAACACTGAGTTTGCACACCAATGGCAGTTAAAACTAGGGTATGTATGTGTTAAGTAATGGAAATGTTACATACGGAAAACATCTTACACTTTACCGACACCTTTTGCCCAGACTAGTTCTAAAATATTTCATGAACTAAGCAGTGATCTAATTTCACTGGCATTCAGAGTAGAAAGTGAAGATCTATGCTTTATTCAATTTGTTTATATAGAAAATGTACAGTGGTGTGATTTAGTCTCCCAGGAGAGAACACAAGACAATACACCAAGACTAACAGCTCTGCTTCTACATGACTGTTAATGATGCTTTGGTTTTCATTAGAGTCTTTCCTTCTGAAGAATAACCATTAGCTTTTTAAAGCGTGAATTCAGCACTGACCTGGACTAAGACTGGTATTTCATTGACTCCACAGTACTTAGAGATGTGACATTTCTCCTGCAAATCACCTATCCAAAATCTGATACTTAGTTTATGGGGATTTCTGGAAGCAATAAGGGATTCATGGAAACATTTTTTAAAATGAAGTTCATCCTAACTTGAGACATAATCTACTTTATAACACAGCTGGACAAAATTTATTCACAACTTTACTATACAACCCATTTTCATATACTGGTGGTGGTTTTGTGGTTTGGATTTTGTTTGGTTTTGGTTTGGGTTTTTGGTTGGTTTGGGGTTTTTTTGTTGGGAGATAGAGTATGAGTTGAACAGAGCATCTTTTATGAAGCTAGTCAGAGATATAATAGTTTTCTAGAGAGAGAGACTGAAGCATAACCCAGTGAAAGTACTGACTTAAGAGTTGCTGGCAGGCCAATGATAAAGCCCAAAATACAACACTGGTTTTCACACAAGCACTCTAAACAGTCAGATACACTGCAGATTTTAAAGTTTGAGGTGCTTTTGAATTTGTTATATATATTTTAAAACCTATCCCTACCTATGTTTAAGCAAAGCCAGACATGTACTCTTCTTCATTCTTGGCTTAGGGTATCCAGACACATGATAAACATAAGCCTTACTCCTCATTCCATGTAATGCAAGCCACAAAAATACACTGAAATCTTTTAGTGATGACAACTACTCTTGTTCAGACAAAAGTCAGAGAAATTTCTTTTGCTGCCATCATGTAATAACCGTGTAATTTCTCAAATGTTCACAGTCAGATTATGGGACTCAGTGCATCAAAAATCAGCTTCTACCTGCTTTTTTGTAGACACCAAATAGAAGACATTTGCTCTGACTAAGCAAGTGTCATTCTGTGATGAGCCCAACTGAACAACCAATAAAAAACATCTCTTCCAGGTTTTTAAGTGTTAAATTGAAAATATTCACAAGAGGAAAAAATGGACTCCATTAGTGACGAACACATAAGCACACTGCTACTGTTCACTTCAAATATTTTAAGTAAATCACAGGCTGGGTATCCAGCACTTTCCAGATTTTGATCATGTGTATATCCTATATTTTAGACATGGTAGAGAAATGATATTTCAAATAGTGGCAAGTGTTGATAAATGACAGAGCACTTAGCAGTATTGTGGCACAAACAAGTTTGTCCTATTTTAAGGAAAATAAATGGAGAAAAAAAACCTTTGACATTCTTTCTCCATGTCTTTAAAAAAACAATTTGTAAATTTCAAGAAGAAATGGTGCTAACAAAACACACATCAATTATTTATATATTCACATGGAAATGCATGCAGAGGGCTTTCCTTCTGACCTGGGTATAGAGCTTCATTTGCAGCTGTTACTTCTGTAGAATTCTACACCAGTTTAATCCTCCAAACCAAAATCCCCTACCTATAGACTGACTTCATAGATGGGACCATGTCTAGAGAAGCATCACAGTAAGCAGATAACAGAAGGCTCTCGCCTTACATGTCTAACTCCCTTTCTCATTAGTGGGCAATGTGCCTGCACAGACAGGAAAATTTATCTCAAAGTCTGTGATAAATCAGTCAGATTTTATCTGCTCTATGTAAAATACACAGCCAACACTGATTAAATGAGCAGTGGAGTGCTCTTTCAATAGTACATCAATGCTTTTCAGCACATAGGCATGGACAGAGAACTCAGAATTATAAATGAAGGAGAATCATGGCTTATGCTTTCAGTCATTGAAAGAGTTCACTGTAAAATATGAATAAAGTGACCTGGCTTCCTTTCCCATTCCTTTTCCACTATGTCCATTAACATGTTTCACTGATCATTCGTATTATGTGAAAAAATTTGGGGTTCAAAGGGTTTTATGCACACTACTGTGTCATTTTGAAACACTCCGTAATAGAGCTTGGACAGCAGTTCTGTACCATAACACATTTTTAACAAAATACCTTTATAAAACACAGTTCTAATCCTCAGCCATTATCTCTCCCTCTTTCATCTCCCTCTACTTTTCCTTCTTCACTAAGGAAAGCAAAAAGTCAACAATTAAGGCTGACCAAATATGTTTTCTTAAAAGACAAATCACAAAAATCAAGAATTGTTCAGTTTGAGCCTACAGTAGTGATCCAAACCAACCCCAATTCATATATCTGACAACCCAAACATCAGAAGCAACCCATTGCCTTTTCCCTACAAGCAAATCTACAGAGAACTTGACCTACAAGGTCTCTGGCAGATCTAATTCAGACAACCAATTTTTCTAGCTCTCTTCTAGATTCCCTCTCAACCTGCCAGTCTCATCACAGTAATAAGTGACACATTTGGTGTAAGCAAGCTGCCATGAGCCCTCACGGGCATGAGATCTCTCTGCTCAGGAAGCCAAGGAAAAGTCCTGCAGCCTCAGTTGCAGTTCAAGGCTCTGAGATTCAGGGGACTCCTCTTTCCTCATGTTTCCTCAGAAACTCAAGATGGGAGGGAAAGGAATCAAAGAGGGAAAAATTCAAGCAAATTTAGAAAAGGAATCGAAGAGGGAAAACGTCAAGCAAATTTGAGAGAAAAATGATGCTTTCAGAATTATTTCTAAAGTTGCACATAGGACATGAGTTCCCACACATAGCAAAACCTTAGGAAAGCTCACCAAGACAAAGAGGTTCACTTGGCATGTTCAGGAAAACGTATCAAATCCATTGCCAACACAGACTTGGTGTGTACTGGGACAGGAAGGGGCTGAGAGGATTTGTAGATTTCAGAGATGTTCCCCTTGTCATCTTGCTTGACACAGACACTCTGGGTATCACTTTATTCACAGATGCCTTTCCCTTACTTCCACTTTGTAAGTTTCCAAATTTGGTCTTGCAGCTCACACTGCATGAGCATCTGTTCACAAACATCTCAGGTAGAGACACTGCAAGAACAAACCCTTGCCAGAGTTTCAAGAGCCCCACAACACAAAGAAAGGAACATCTGGCATCTGCCAGCCCCTTGGAAACCTGTCTTAAATAAGAGAAAATCTTAAATTAAACAACCTTTTCTACTAAGAAGCAGAACATAGAAATCAATCCCAAAATCTGGAGGCAGAGAAGAATTAAATACTGTACTTTAACTTGTCCTTTGCTGAAGGATGGCCCTACATAATCCAAGGGTTCTTCTCAGTCAGGACTCCCAAGACAATTGCAGAAAAGGATCTTAATTCCTCAGACTTTTTCCCTTCTTTGAGGTGACTCACCTTTCATACCAGGACTGCAGCTGGGTGCTTCCAGAGACTCTCGGCGCTGATGGTTCATTCAAGGCACTGACTCCTGTCTTAACCTCCCGAGATCCTGCCTGTGACAGTATCAGTATTGTGAAAACCTCTCTGAAATGCCACCACAGGGGTCCCAATCACACCTAACCCTCTGTGGACTGTATTCAGACAAAATCTCCTTCTAGAAGAGAGAGATTAGTATAATTTACAGACTCGTTATGGAAGGTTTTATTCCAGAAATAATCATTATAACGTTTGAAAGGAGCAAATTATAGATGAGGCTCGTTACTAGGGCTAAAGGCAAGCAGAAGTTGGCAAACCAGCCTGAGACAAAAGTTTGGATTGGAATGACTGGATACCACTGCAAGACTACTCAAAACACAGATATATAGCTCCTCATCAACAGGGAAAAAACCATAGAAATTTCAGGAAAGTGTAAAAGGAAGGAGAAAAAAAAAACTGCAAGGAAAATGAACCATTTTGCAAAGCATAGCTGGAAGAAAAGGTGTGAAATTGAGAGGGAGAAGACTAGAATCAGGCCAAATAAACTAATGTCCTGACATTTGGTTCTATTCATTGCAGAATAATCTCTCTGAGGAACTGAAGCAAAACCTCATTACCTGTAATGCTTTTGCTCAGATACCACTGTAATGAGTTCATTAACACTAGAACATCAAAACCTAAACTGAACCAAATGCTTGATAATGTACTGCAAGAGGAAAGCATCACACAGACAGAACAATACTTCCATTTCTATCACTGTAACAAGCCCTGAATGACTGTGTTCATGTCCTACTTTAGTTTACAATATTCTGTGAGGAAGGGAAAGAAAAAAAGGGGGATGAAAATGGAAAGAAAAAGGTTTAGGTAGAAGAAATCATGTCACAGAAAGAATGAATATCCTTATTTTCCATTTGTAAATTAAAAACCTTTATTAAACTGAAAATCTTTTGAAACTAGCTATTCATGTGAACACCAAGTACTACTCAGCAAAGGGAGATTTTGTTTGCATTTGTTAAGTATCTGATTTCTTACAGAGAATATCCAGTTTCCACTGAAAACAAAGGGATGTTCATACATTAGTTCCAATGGAAATTTGGATAAGGCCCTTGAATAAACTAGGAACAAACAGTTATTTTAAAAATCTTGAGAAAGTGGAGGGAATTATTTTTTAAAAACACACCCAAAAAAGCCCCACAAAAAAAACCCAGATTGCTTTTATTTCCTTCCCCAACCCTTTGCAGTCCAGCAGAAAAGATGCCAAGTTGCACAAAGTTTTGTTCCATTCTCCTTATTCTGTCTAAAGACTCTGATCTCCAAACCCTGAACAAAAAGGATGCATCCCAAAGAAAGAAAATCCTATAGAGTCACAGAAAAGCAAAAGTTTTACCTTAGTAGCAAATAAGAGATGGTTAAAAAACTAGCAGAAGCACCTTGGAAATTAAGATTAAACTTACATACAACAGGAAAAGGAGAAATAGATGAAAGATGCAGAGAAAGGAATAACTTGGACAAAAGTCCAGGGTAGCAAAGTGATTTTTAAAATCAACCTTATGAACTTAGGTATATTATTTTTTAGATTGTTTTCTTGCATATTATATTATATATGTTCCAAATTTGTTATTAACTTATAATTACCGAATCAGAAAGTTTTAGTTCAACAACTACACTGAAAAAAGAAAGCATATAGTTGCATATTTATGTTTCTTTTCTTATGAAAAATTTACAACCTAGGTTTTGTAACTGTGTGATTTTCTATACTGAATATTTTCCATGACTGACAAAGAAATGGGATCTGAAGGAGAACAGGTGTTTTTTTCCAGCATTCCCCCAAAATCTTCACCTATTTGCATATCATAGCAAAAGTATTCCCATCTCCACGGGAACAAATGTACTATAAGAACTTTTCTTGGAAATTCATGCCTGAATTTTTCTTTGTTTAAGCAACACAAGGAATGAGCAGAAGTAGCTCCAGTTTCTTTCATTAATAAATTCCTTTATTCGTGCTTTACATGGTACAATATATGGAACTCTAAAAATTTCAGTCAATAGTTTGGTCAAGCAACCAAGTCTGAACTCTGATATTATCAATTCAACCTTCTGAAACTAATGAGTCGTATTATATACCTTGCAGAAATTGTGGTTCACTTCTCCTAAAAACGTAATCTGAGTTTGGTTAAGTCATTTGCAATCAAAAAACAGAAACAAAAGCATATGAGTTTTTAGAAAATAGACACTGCACAATGTAATGGGCTTTACATTTTTTAGATAATTGAGCTGCTCCATGGCTACTGTTGTGTCCTCACACTACACTGCACCTGCAAACACAGTTATGGCACCTAAAGGAAGGAACATATGGGACAAAAGGTAGACTGAATAATCTGCAGTCAAGTTAGAACTATTGTAACAGGAAAGTTTGTCCAGCATATTTTGGTGCCAGTTGAAACAATCTTCATGCTTTTATACTTTACAAATGGGATTAGGCACAAGTTGAGTACCAGTATTTTCATTAAAAACACTCAAATTAAGCAACAACAAGAATTTTTACAAGCTTGTTCAAATTTCAGTAAGATGCTTTGTCTTTTAAGTTTTTAAAATGTGAGAAAAGCTAAAAACAACCAAGTAAATTATTTTTAATCAGCTCTTAGTCCTACAAACACTTCACTTAAAATTTCCTGAAAAATAAATGGAAGGTTTAATTTCTTGTCAAATAACTATATTCAAAACATCATGGCTTCAGTCATTTTAAAGTTCAGCTGACAAACATAAAACCTGTTCAATCCAGTTTAAATTCCCTCTCCAAACTTGGTAACAGCCAACAAAGAAAAAAAAGCTATTCAAATAGCTATGTAAGTCCAAAACATTCTGAATGAACAACAGCCTTCAACAACTTTGCAGAGATCATCCCATTTACAGTATTTTTCCTTTGTTTCTGAATCTGATTATCTCCATATACTTGTATCAGATTAAAAATAGTGTAACAAACAGCATAGTCAAAACAACATTCTGACTGACTCAGCTGACTCTCTTTCTCTGGTCTGAATGGTTTCAATGGACTTTCAAAAATAAATAAAGAATGAGATCATATTTTCCTTTACACTACTTACATAGGACACTCTACAAGAGACAAACTGTTTTATACCAATGGAAAAAGAGCTAAGATCATATTTTGATAGAAATTTTAGTGAAATTTATGTCTACTGATATATGTTGGAAAAGAGAGGATGGTAATGGTAAGCTTACTTTTATCTTGTTCAGTTCTGCCACTGTATAAGCATATTTCTTTTCTACAGAAAGGTTCTGTGTCTTGTGTCCTATTGCTCAAGAAGTTTAGTATTTAGGTGGCCAAATACTGGTGTCTTTAAGAAAGTGTTTGGGGCCGTACACCACCTTGAGTACCCTTTTCAGAAGCCAAACGTCCATACCACAGAAAGGGACTACATGATGGCACAGCTACTCTCAGCAGTAGAAAGAGGTTACCAAACTGGGAGTATGCCATGGATTGAGACCCACAGGGTTTCTGGCTACATCGTTAAATGTAGCCAGTGCCAAGTCAGATTTCTTCTCCAAGCACAGGACTGTACACAGGTGTAGGCATTAGATCCTCTCACCAGGTAAGAAGGAGTCACCATTCCATGAGTCCTCATTTTCTGCTTCAAGCCCCTGAAAATGGCTTGTGGGCACATCCAATATCCTAATGGATTCTGATGTCAAACATATGGGAATAATGCAGTCAAATCCACATCAAAAACTGAGAGGACCCAGATGCTCTGGGGTCCCTCAGGGAGCCTCAAAGTTCAGTCATTTATAAACTTCCCATACCAAGATATTTTTCACAAGAGAAATCTCCTCAGATGAAGATGCCTGAATGATTGTGGAAGGCTAGAACTACAGCTGCCCCACAAAGGGATAAGCACATCAACTGCAAATAGTAAAAGGGATATCTGACCCTGCAAGTGTGGTAACAGCAGATATTTAGGGTCAGCAGCACTCAGCAGCACCATTCACACACAAAGCAGCTGACTTATGACATCCAAATCAATATATTCACAACTCATAACAACACGCCATTCATTCTCCTGAACTAGAGAATTATATTCAAAAAAGCTCAGATCTTTCTCCCATACTCAGTTGGAGACCATGAATTATTTAATTTCTTGGTTGCCTTTGTGTGTGTAGCAGGGGGACCTAGTTTTCTTTTGGCTTGACAGTTATATCATGTTGTATTTTTCTCTCCCAAAGCCTTCATGCAGCTTTTGATGTGAAAGCTTAGCTTTCTGTAGACAACTGCTATTTCAAATTAAAAGCTGCATGAGTTGTTGACAATATAAGACTTTATATTTAATTCTCCCTTCATAGTTCACAAAACGTCTACTTCTGTCGTTCATTCCATGTTACTTCATAGAGAAGATTACTATTGCATCAAAGCCATCTTTCTCATCAACAAAACGTTGTTTGTAGCAGCCACACATCAATGAAATTTCTTCAAGCCTGTGACTGTTGCTTTTTCATAATTATATTTTCTAATCCCCCTTTACACACGAGAGCTCAATTCACTTCCTGGTACAATGCATTAGCATCCTCTTCAAATCCATTAGCAGTACCACAAGAATCACAGCATCTCTCCCTCTTCAAAATAGTATGTTATTAAGTTACCATACAGCAGGCTGAAGACTATGAATATTTTAAGTCCTCTGTATATACCAAAGCAGAGAAATCAATCCTAGTCTTTTACCACATTGGCAATACTCTAAGACACGCTTGTGGGCTTCGTTAAACTTGTGTTTCTGGCACAAAAAATATAAATGCTATATTTTAAAAAGAGATTTAATACATAGTATGATGGCAACAGCATAATCTCTCTGGTCATTTTTAGCCCATAACACTCCATAGTGGGTGACCACAGTCTACCACACAGCTAAGCCAGGTCCAGTATTCCAAATACATTCAGTAAAGCAAAACAAATTAATTTAATGAGCTGCTGTTAGGAATATTAGGTGTAAAGGATATTATCAAAACAACTAGTAGGATGTTTCAAAACGCTTCATAGAGTCTATAACTGAGTTGACATACTACAGACCCTTTGGGTTTGGTTTTGTCCAATTCCCAAAAAAAATAACATTTGTTTAGAAGCATTTGAGACATTTTCCTGAATCAATACTCATATGTTCATACTAAAACTCATTTAGCCTTTCTGTGTTAATGGCAAAGACTGCAGTTACAATGAATGGGGCAAAAGACATGGATTACCCTGATTTGCAGCCTTTGCAAGCACAGGTCCAAAACTAGGCTGAAAATCTGATGTCTAGCACAAGGGCAGCAGATGCAGTTAATTAATTCCCAGTTCTCACAGGCTCCACCAGCAACAAATTCCAGAACTTTTTCAAAGGCATCAGCAAAAAAGAGCCCTCTTCTAGAGATTTTCCATGCCAGATATCCAGGTGGGTTTACATATGGGTTTTGAAATTTCTTGAGTGGCATATGGAGCTTTTATATTTCAATCTAAGAGCTCTAATTCAACAAAAAAACCCCACGTGCAACAGCAGCCAGCTCTTAATGCTATTCTAATGCATACCCCTGCAATAATTTTGAGGCATTTTCCCTACATGTAAGCAATCTCCCAGTGCAAAGAGTGCTGGTGGAGCCAGAATAGGCTATGTGGGCAGAAAGTAGCACAGGAACTCATGCCACAGCATAGATTTGCCCTTTCATATTGTCCTGTCCACCCCAAACCCAAGGCTTATTTCATTTCACCAGCTCTTCTAGCATAAGCTAGCCTTTATTTTTATTCATTCTTTTACTACTTTCACTATTTAACATGCCACATTTCATCATCTTCCTGATGCACCCAGGAAATGCTTTGAAAAACCTTAAAACATCAGTGAAAAAAAAATCCCCAACCTGTAGGTAGTTCTATACAAAAGGTTTATGCAATATAACTTCTACTCTCAGACTCAGAAACATTTTTTCAGGGTGGTGGTCTTTTCTTCTTGGTTTCACAGCTGACATATTTGAAGCAAATTAAGGATGAGGAATTTGCCATCATTAGACCATTATCCTGTGACTGAATTTGAACTCTTCAGATTTCCAGCAGTTTGCAATATCCATTAAGCTACAGTTATGGGTCTGGCATGCCTTAGGTTCCTATAGAACAGCAATGCTGCTGATGCAGAAGATGACTGTTATCGAAACAGATGCTGAGGTACCAAAATCAGCAGGAATTCCTGTACTAAGAATAGCCAAATACTCTCCTAAAGGAAAACTGACTTTCTTGAGCAGTCTGTATCCTTCTTTAGGCTACAACCATGTTGAGAGCCCAAAAAATAAATAGGATCAATTATTTATTCATTCATTTTATTTAGATATTAAAGTCATCTACATCATATCTGAAATTGCATCAGTCGTTGCATCTGATACAAAAGTAAGGACTTTTGTAGCACTGTGTGAAGTGTTCTGTTCTATCATCAGCAAATTTGCAGACTACCAGTCAGGAAAATTAGCCACAGGCCAAAGATATAAACCACTGAATAAATAACTGAAATAGAAATATGATGTCAGGATTTAGGGGATTGAATCACTCTTTCATTATATTTGAATTAATTTCCCCAAATTCTGAGAGTACTGGATGCAAAGGGTTTCTATTTAGCACCTCTAATTTACTATTACAGATTGCAAATGATTCAGTGGTGTCTGCTGAGAAAAAGAGAGTAAGTAATCAGCAATGCAGTTCCCAATAATCAGTCAGATGAGCCCCCATCAACGTACAGAAAGTAAAGCTCCTCATCAAATTCCATGCTTTCCTCCCGTTTCTCTTCTGCAGGGCCTGGGTGAGACAGCAGCCACAGCATGAGACAGTAATCTCACTAGTTAGCATTAACAATAATAAATATGCAAAAAAACTCTCTTTCCACTCTTGTCAGTACAAGGCATACAGAATTTAAAGATATTCCTGTTATTAAAGCCATGACATATTATAGAAGAGTGAAACAGGGAAAGCGTTGGAAGCCGCGTGGAGCAATCCAGTGGTCACTCACAGCAGGAGTTATCAAAGCTGCTTAGTAGGTGAATCAGTTACCCAAATCGGGTAGCTGAGTTTGATCAGAAAGAAAACCCTCTTTACATCCAGGTACTACAAGGATTCATAAATAATTTGGTAAAGCACAAGCGCTTGGCAGAGTACACACTGCCTTTACGCCTTTGTGTATTTACTCAGCAGGCGCGTTTCATTTCACGTATAGGTATGTTTTGATCTCAGAAGAGCAGTTGCTACTTTTGTAGCTTTCAAATGTTTTGTGACTCTTACTGACAAACACAATGTGTGTTGGGTGAGAAAGATTCACCTAATGGGGTTGATAAGCTACAGACCAGCTCTGCCATTATTCATAACTTGCAGTGGTCTGGTAAGAATCAAGACAATCGCCCTAGAACTGAGTTTGGTCGGTAGAACTTCATGACAGTCTGTCCTTCACAATGTTGTAGTATCATGAATACTGGAGTCCTTTCCTCTGAGAACACAACCCTCTCTATTAACATTGGCTAACGAGGCATTTCTTCATTGCAATAAGACTGAGAAATAGGTCGCAATTATACAAAGAGGGAAAAGCGAGGCCTGAAAAGGTCTGTCAGCATTTTAGGCACAAAAGAACAAATACTTTATAGAGAAGGTCAATAGTGTGACTCTCATTTACTAAGTTTACTGAACCACCCCATTATCCCTAGACAGATTTTTCACACCTAGATGACCAGATGACTCTGACAGACTACTGCCGCGCAATCACTTTTCAGCTGCACAGTACCTGTACAACAAACATCACCAGTGGACCAAACTTTTATGTGCTCCATGTGCCAAAAAATCTGACACATTCAGGGTGTTTCACATGCACTGTGTGTGTCTGTGCAACTTCAGATACAGATGCATCACTGGCACACCAGACACCATAATTTTTGAAGTTTAGCATGAGAGCTTCGGAATATTCAATCTTATATGCAGAACAGTAGATTCAAAATGCAGAGAAAGTTCTGCCCTGGTTTAATTGTTCACTTGCTGTTTGGCCACTTTCCTGTCTTTTCCACTCACTCCTCTTCTGGCCTTTTTTTCCCTACTATGAGCTCTGTGAAGCAGGAGTCACCTGTTTGGGTTCCTGGGATGCAGGCCGAGGAGCTATGGCTCATCTGAGCATTTACTGAACTGCCTTTTGATACAAATCAATAGTAGGAATGGAGTACAAAGTTGACAGAAATCACTTTGCCTTGTGATTGCCTAACAGGACTCCGGTGTCTCCCCATTCTCATCACAAGTTACACAAGATACTCAACTGCCTACCTGCAGGTGTCATGGGCTGTTTCAGATGTCAAAGTGATGTTCGTAGGTGTCACACAGCATCCTACACTGCTTTCACCTACCTCTCCCAGGCTCTCCCTCTCCTCTGCTTATCCCACGCATCGAGTGTTGTATTTCACAGACCCATGCAGGTGGCTCAGATACCCTTGAATATCATCATTCATGGTTAGGCAATAGAAACTGCTGGAATATTGCCATTCAAGTACACCAGAAAAACGTGAGACCCTTCAGAATCCTTTCTAGTAGTGTGCTGATAACTTATTTTCTCTTGTTTTCCTTATTTGGGATGCAGGTGAAATAGCATTTAATTAACACTATATTGTAAATCATTATTGAAACCTTATTTGTTAAGCCCTTTGAAGGAGAAATGAACCAGGTAAACATTAGTGTCACTACTTCCTCCAGGTCTTATTTCCAGTAGACCATGGCTTGGTAAACAAGAACTTTTGTACCTATCCTGATTCTTTCAAAACACAAAGGCAGACATTGAGGTATAGATCTTTTGAAAGTATTTACACATCCAACCACTCTGTGCTCTATGCTCTGGAAGTCTCAGGCCCCCTTGAAGTTGTGGTTATTGATCACCCATTGTGCTGACAAATGATTTATAGACATGTGCTGCAAGTCAGATCAGGGTTAAAAATAAACACTCCCTTTCAGAGGACAACTTAAACCAGATCACTGAACCGATTAACAGTCCACGGTCCGACAAATAGTTGTATCAGCACAACTGACAGTGCAGGAGGCTGTGGTTTGGGGCTGGGACTGAGCAACTGCAGCTGATATGCCTCAAGTTTTAATCTCCTCTTCAAGGTACATAATCTGTGAGCATACCTGAAAAAGTCTGGCTCCTGATTCTTTACAAAACTGTGCAGATTTTCTCCAAGTGAATTAGCAAATTATGAAACCAAAGAAAACTTCTCAGAGTGTGGTTGCAGCAAATAGCATGAATGTATTAACATGGTATTTCCAATGAAAAGGAACACTGTGATTAACAGCATTCTGCTGAATTATATGAGTCTGGTAAAAAGGAAATTAATAAAATTAAGTCTTGTGTTCTTTTTCCTCTCTCCCTCTTATTTTTGTATAATTCTCTCACATAAAATATAAAGCCAGGTAAGTAGGAAATACTGAAAATGAAAAAGGTTAACCTTACAAAATAGTGAAGCTTCTGGAAGTTTATCATCCTTTTGCACATACTAAAGAACATAAACTTTCAAGGAAATTCAAACTGCTTTCCTGTGCCCTTTGAACTTAATTGAACTTAAATGAGTGTAACTATGATGATACAATATAGGAGGATTAGTTTTCCACAGGTTCATTTATTAGCAGCATGCTGCAATTATCAACAAGGTGAATCAATAAGCATGAAGTACACTGGGCTGCCTATGTCTGACTAACACAGAACAAGTTCTCTTGCACTGGGAGCCAAGGAATGCCATGCTGTTGCACAGGTCTTCAATTCAATGTCCTACATCAGTGCCAAAAACATCCACTCCTTGCAAAATGGATGACTTATTCAAAACCAGTTTGTTAACAGGCAAATTCCTGTGTTAGAGGGGGGAGTTTTCAAAGCAGAGCTAAGGATTCCACGCCTTTGCCAACAAACACTGTAGCAAGTGGGAATTTATCTCATTAATTTCGGTGGCTTTGTTTCAAGTCCTTAATGATGGGAGGACTCATTTTACCTTCAGTTAAGATACACGTCACTTTAGTCATCATGATCTGGCTAAACGGTGAGAGCCATAATGCATTAGCAGTGTAGTAGCTCACCCACTCTTTTCACACCAGCAACAAGAGATGTTTTTACTTACCCATAAAACCACTACAAAATATTCTCCAGAAACTGCCATGTACAAGTGATTTGATCTTAGAAGTGTTCGTAAAGGAACAGTGACAGAGACATTCAATAATTACTCTGTACTTCAGTCACACAATCCAGTAATGCTTAAAACAAATTAAATCTACCCCAGCACCCATTTCACTATTTGTACAAGTATGCACAGCGTCCTAATTTTCCTTTAGCTCTGGTTTTGCACATGGTATTGTAGTAATGGATTTATCCTTGCAGTGCTTTCATTTACAGGTCTTCCACAAGCTGGAACGCCACAAGACACAAACACCATCCCTAGTTTGTGGGGCGTTTTCCTACAGTCCAGCTACAGTGAGGGAAGGTAGGACAGGCTCAATTGTTCAGGCTCTAGGGAGAAAGGCTAAGCAGATTGACAGCAGTTTTTCTCTAGAGACAACAAACAGGACACGAGGAACTGGAACGAAGCAGCACATGGGGAAGTTTGGATCAGGCATTAGGAGAAGAAGGAGAAGGTTCCTCACTGAGACATAGTCACCAAAATAGGACCCTCAGCAAATAGGTCACGGCATCAAACCTGCCAGAGTTCAAAGAACATCTGGATTATACTCTTAGCCAGAGGATTAGTCCTGTGAGGAACAGGGTGTTGAACTCAAGGATCCTTATGGGTTCCTTCCAACTTGATATATCCTATGATTCAATGGTTAACTCAGGTGTCCTGATGTGACCTGTAAGTTTGCTCACTCACTGCGGAAGACAAGATTCTCTAGGCTAAGGTTAGGCTCTGACAACAGACCTAAAGTATCTGATTTTCTCATTAGCCTTTGGTATATGTTAAAATGAAGGAAAAAATTATTTAGTCCAGAAATATTGGAAAAGGAGGCTAAGTATGTCATAAAATTAGTCCTTTGTTGGTTGCAGCTCTTCCATCCTACTGAATATATACCACAGTCACTACATGACTGCTGGTCTGTACATACTCCTGGTCCTAAATGTGAGCAGTCTTCATTGCAATCACAAACCATAACAAGTTACAAACATTACCAAGTTGTAAGAGACCTTTCTAAATAATGTTTGCTTCCTTCTTCCAAAGAGCTAGTCACGTTCTGTAGTCTTCCCTACAAGGTCATAGGCAATGGTAGCCAAACATAACTGAAAGTTGACATCACATGCTTTAAGAGCTTTAGTACCAAATTTAAAAGTCAGTCAGTCCACTCCTCTCTCTCAGCTTTTATGTTGTGATGTCCTTACACACATTTGCTGAGGCAAAATTCTCACAAATTGAGGGCTATATACACATTCTTGAACCAAACCAACAGTATCCCCAGCCTAACTAAATCAGCTAACTAAAACTAAATCTGAAACTCCTTATTCCTCCTCCTCACTTTTTTTTAAATAGCACCAGAAGGTGTATTAGATGTTTTGAGAAGTGTTTGGGGCATTTTATGAAAGAGGCAAATCACTGAAGTTGTACCAAATGTAATTTTACACCAGATTTCCACAGAAGCCTAGCAAAAGTAAAGTTTAACATCAGCCACTTATCAAGGAGTTACCTTGCTCCCAGAGGATACACTAGAGAAGGTACTGAGGATAAGTAAATATTTACTTGTTTGCAGCATTAAATTCAAAAGAAGAAAGAGTTTTCTGGTAACATATCGGCAGTAAACCATGTTAGAGACCTGAATGGATTTTAAACTGCTATTTCAGTGCCTTTGCACTGTAGGTTCCTTACAATAATCAATACAGAGTTCAGTAATGCTATATCATATTAGTTATATTTCAAATAGAACAATTGGCTCTGAAGCTTTCTTTTTTTTAATGAGTTTGGAGCACCCCATCAAATATCAGCTAGACTATGAAAAGATGGGACAGAAAAACAAAACAAAAAAACACCCACAAGTATCTTAACCAAGATACCTGTGTCAGGACTTCAGAGAAGAATACTTGGGATACTTACACAAAGCCCATTCAAAGTGTTTGACTACTTTGGTGTCTGTTTTACTCTTCTGAGCCAGTCTTGTCTCATTGTAGTTTATCCCTTATTATTTTTGTGGTATTGCATAACTTTCCAATTTGCTCTGAAAAAAAAAAAAAACTCCATACATTTTCAGTTTATATATATTTAATAATTCTAATTTTGACCTTTATTATACATCCAGCAAGTGAGTCACAAAAATATAAATCTCTACTAAGAAAATTTGACAATTAACAAATGGTCCTGACTTCAGCACAGATAAAAGTCAAAATTTAAAAAAGAAATCAAAAGCCTGAAGAAAAATCCCAATAACCAAAAATTTTATTTTTGTTTTTCCCATTTTGACTCTCTTTCAACCTCTGCTGAGATAATGTTTCTGTAAGCGAAGCTGGAGCTTTATGGTATGAAAATGTCATTGTGAGACATTTTGACAGTTCAAATCCTTCCCTTCACACATATTGAAGAATTTTCATTTTGAAAAGGCTATCCTATAAGCCTGTTCACACAGCAATGCATAGTGTGTGAGAACAGTCATTTCTGATTTCATGATAAAAATTAATTTTCTCAATCAATGTGGGGGAAAAGGTCATATATGCCTGACTGTCAAACAGAAGGGCATATAAAATGCCCTTCACTTACAGAGGAAGACAGCTCTGTAATATCTTACCAATCTAGCAGGTATCAATATCTTAAACAAACGTAATCTGGGACGGAGTGTCTATTACCAACTGCCTGGAAATACAGGCTTCTCACTCAGACCCCTGTTGTTCCCCATGCAACATTTGTTTCAAATTTCTGGCAACGAAAAGCTTTTTAAATACCCACAGCATCACATATTCTAGGCGCAGGCCTGTCCAGTTTCAATCCTTACAGATGAGGCTCCTATTGTGTCCACCACACACCTCACTGCTCTATCTCCCCCAGCTCCAGGGCTGGCAGCACAAAGCCGTGCTCTGGAATCAGGTGGAAGCAGCTGTGTCTGGCACAGGGCTTGCAGGGAGAGCCAGACCCCGTACCAGGGAACACCAGCTTCCCAACAGCACTCTGCACATGCAGGCAGTCCTGATGAAAAGCAGACTCTTCCTGGCTGCAGCCTGTTTGTGTCACATAACCCAGTGCAGGAGAACAGGGAAGAATAGGATGGGGCAGGGCAAGGCCTCTTATATAAGCTGGCATGCAGAGCTTTACATGCCAGGCTAGGAAAAACCCGAGAGGCCTCTGCATGGCCCCATCAGCCCCGCGTTAATGTGCAGGGTAGGTGAGGAATGCTACACCTCCCTGCTGCACATACCTGAGCAGCCAGTGTGAAACACTCCCCCAGCGTTCCACACGTTCCAATTTTCCCTCTTCTTAGTGTATCTGTGCCCACCAGCTTTTAAACGCTGCTCATTTCCCATTTTCTCAATAACAATACACAGATTCTGACAGCAAAACTTAGATGTTTGGGTTGTTGGTTTTTTTTAAAGTAGTTTTCTTCTATGAAGAAGCTACTGCTTTGACTTTATCATCATGGTTCAGGCCACTTCACAGACCTGACAAGAAAGCAGAGTCACTTTTTAATAGATGCATTGAAACTGTATCATTGCAGTGAGCTCATAAATTGTTTCAAAGCCATGCACACAGAAGAGGACAGAACTTTTCAGGAAATCATGATCTCCTTAGCGGATGTAACAAAATACAGCAAATGCAAGCAGCCACAAAGCAAAGCGTATGCTCCTTACAGTTTTGCTTATACATCAAACTTGCAAAAAGTTGACATCTAGATGCAAATATAAGGTTATTGCCAAACAAGGCTTTACATAGTCATGCTTTAATCTAGTTGAGGGATTTGCACCTATCTCCATCTACATAAATTAGGTGTATGCAATATCCATAAATAACTTGGATTGCTCCAGACTTGCAACTGCCTACAAAATTCCAGCAAACAACACTGCAAACTATAGCTCAGCATGATCAGAAAACAATGTGAAAGGACAAATTAAGGAAAGAGATTATTTCCGCTCTACCTGTTTAAATGTTAATAAAGGCTTGTAGTAATGAAAGTTTCCTGTGTGCTGTGATCATGCTTTAAAGAAATTGGAAGCACACATTCTGGTACACCAAACCTCATGACCAGCATTGAACCTGAAAATGGAGGATAACACAGTCTCTTCCATGCAGTCAATGTTAAAAATCATAAGTACCTTAAAATATCTGATAAACAGTATACAGCTCACACATGCTCAGACAGTAGGCTGGTTAATATTTTATGGTTTATCTGATAAAGTTAACAAAAGAATTTAAGTTGGAGTAGAGGCATACACTGAATATTTCATCACCATCTTAATTGCAGAATACAGACAAGACTTTTTTTCCCCTTTGGAACAAATAAATGTTAAGTTATTACAGATGAGAATCAGTTTGGCAATTAGGTTAAATCCAACTGAAACCAACCAGAATTTGAGTGCTGAAAACATCACAGAGCTAAAACATATTCAGCCAACTCTATTAATTTACATGATGAAGCAGAAATGTTGATAGCAAAGCTTGTGTAACTCAGCAAGCTGAGGTTACATTAACACACGAGAAAACACTGCTTTGTTTTTTTTTTTTTCTTATAGTTAATTTGCAGTTTTCAGGAGCTGCTATTCTTTTGCACAGCAGACAATATGATATACCTAAGGCTTTTCATCCCAACTTCTCATTTAAAGGTCTTCAGCTTGTGCTGCAGACCTTAGCCTTGAAGCCAAGTGCAAATTAGCTTTAAATCAATGAAGCTGATTAAAGCTTCATTGTGACTCAGCCCTTTAATAGAAGGAGAAGAGGGGGATGGTAAAGACCCACTTGAACACGGCAAAAGAGCTGCCTCTCAGCTTGGAACATATGTAATGCTTTTCAGCTCCACTTTACCCTGACAAAACCATGAAGGGTTTAAGGCCATTTACCTGTTGACAGGCTAAAACCGAAGTCCCAATTCAGTGGGAAAGGCCAAGAATCAGATGTTGCTAGGCAAGCTGAAAGTAAAAGGTTGCTTTCAAAAACAGTGGTGGAGGGGAGAAAAGAGGGCACAGCCAGGAGGTAGGCATCAAAATATCTCTCCACAATGAAACCAAGGAATAAACCTCCCATCTTTCCTCCTGCTGTAGTAGAATTTTTGAGGGGTTTTTTGATTTTTTGTGTGTTTTTTTTAAATTTGTGCTTTATTTTTAATATATGAGTCGCTATTTAGAGAAGTAAGTTGTAGGCAAGATGTAGTGATATGAAAGGAATTAGTCCTTTCATGAAGTTCCACACTCAAAACAAGCCACTTGTCTCCAGGGGCTCTCTCTCTCGGAATGCAGACAACCTGCCAGATTCACCTTTAAGAAACAATGACAGTACCAAATGAGAGCAGAGGAAGAACCTTACGCTGCTTTGAATACCACCGTGGGAATCCACATTACACAAATGCTGGGACTGCTTTACTTTCTTTCCTTGTCCTTTAGTACAGCACAAAAACATGTAACATTATCAAAAAAGTTTCTTTCTACCTCCATGTTTGAGAATCATCATAAAACATTAAAATATAGAAATAACATCATATTCCAAGATACTGAAATTTACTTCTTCCACTAGAGTAGATAATGCTCACTGCATTGCTAAATTACATGCAGAACACCAAGATAAACCTCATCACACTCTCCTGTTTGAAATCCTAGAGCCTTGAAGGTGAATTGCTCATATGATGGCAAATCAGTCATTCCAAGTCCCTCAAGTTCTTGACTTTCACCTCCAGACAAAAAATAAGAGACAACAATACTGAAATTCCTGAGACTATAAGGTGCTGCAAAGGGGAAATAAGGTTGCGATGGGTTGAAAAGTTAAAAATTATGATACAAGTAGCAACAATCATGCTTAAAATAAAAAAGCCTTAATATTAGAGAGGAGGATTAACAATACAGCCTGGTGTTTGACAAATGGTTATCTGAGAAAATGAAGAAGTCATGCAAGGAAAGTGATCCTGGATAGCTTGCTTGGTATGCAAAGTTAACCTTTTAAGTTAGCTCTACTTCACTTACTCTTCCCTGATCTATTATACAATCACTCTGAGCAGATGCCAATTTAGCTCTAGCACTACACTCTAAAAACTTCAAGTCAATCACAATAAATTATAGTGTATGGTAATAAAATATTAAAAACCTGTTTCAAAGATTCATTCACCCAGAACTCATTTTTTTGGAAGATAAAACAAATCTCACAGGTAAATTCAGACTCAAGATAAAAAGCTGAAATTCTCTCAGAGCAAAGTTCAACACACGGACAGTCTACCAGTTGCAGTGTCCAATTCCCTGATGTTATCGCCTGTATTTTGTACACAGAAATCCTTAAGTTAGATTATTGCCCATTTTCATGAGTTATGAAAAACATTTGAGAGCATATAAACTTTTCATTTGGCCATCACAAGTCCCTTGTGAACCAGCTCTGTTGATTACTCTGGAGTATAAGCATTCAGCAACTTTGATTGGAGACTATTTGTTATGGCACTTCAGTATGAGGGCTGAATTCTCACACTGCCTCTCTTCAGGCAAATACACGAAGCCAGTCCTCAGGCTCTCATGACTTGAGTCAAAGCAGCAGATTGCTTTGGGTCTCCACAGGCATATTGTGAAGTTGACTGGGTTTATCCTTGTTTAAAGCAAGGATTTAAATCTGTACAAATCCACACCACAGTAGATTATCTTCTAAGAATCACAGAATCGCTTGGTATGGAATGGACCTTAAAGATCATGTATTTCTAACCTCCCTGCTGGGGACAGGGACACCTTCCACCAGATCAGGTTGTTCAAAGCTCCATCCAGCCTGGTCTTGAACACTTCCAGGGATGGGGCATCCACAGCTTCTCTGGACAGCATGTTCCAGTGCCTCACCACCCTCACAGGAGAGAATTTCTGGCTAATATCTGATCTAGACTGACTCTCTTAGAGTTTGAATCCATTCCCCCTTGTCCTGCCACTACATGTTCTCATATAAAATCCCTCTCATCTTTCTTGTTCTTTCTCCATTCCAGGTACTGTAAAGCCACAATTTGGTCACCCCAAAGCCTTCTCTTCTCCGGGCTAAAGTAACCAAATTCTCTCAGCCTTTCCTCACAGAAGGGGTGCTTCATCCCTCTAATGGTCTTGTTGGCCTCCTCTGCATTTCCTCCAACAGCTCCTGTCCTTCTTGGGCTGGGGACCCCAAAGCTGGATGCAGCACTGCAGGTGGGGTCTCATCAGAAGAGGGGGACAGAATGCCCTCCCTCTCCCTTCTGCCCACGCTGCTTTGGATGCAGCCCAGGACGAGATTGGCCTTCTGGGCTGGGAATGCATGCTGTGGGGTCATGTCCAGCCTCTCATCCACCAGCACCCCCAATTCCCCCTCAATCCTTCCTTCCTGGATTTTTGTAATAAGAGATCTACACTGAATATGGAAAAAGAAACATTTGCTCTTCTCTACACAGTGCTTTCCTTTGGCCAATCAACTCATCATCCAGGATGAGAAGCAACTTTTCATCATTAATTGGCCAAAATAAAAAATAAATTGAATTATGGCACCTCTGACTAAATAAACAGTTACAGATCATAGTAGTCACCCATCTCAGACCTAAAAGTCCAACAACAAGAGATCAAGTGCAGAAGCACTCACACTACGGATTTACAATTTTAATTTCTGGTCAGCAAGTTGGTAGTTTCCTTTCAGGAAATGCTTAAGCATTTTTCATTTGTTTTTTTTAATAATACACTATAAAACATCAAGCTCTGAAGCATGGGGTATATTTGCTGCACCAATAATAACGCTTGTTATCCCATTTCCGTATTTTGTTAGTGGACATCTCAAATATTGCAAGTTCTATGTTACCACAGACTTGACCAGATCAGCAGTAAAATCCTACTATAAGTGAAAAGAAATCCTCTTCAGTGGTAGATGTTTCCCCTCTCACACATTCCATATTTCAGTTTTTTTCCTTCTTCTAACACAGTAACATGAGCTGATGGTCTGTGAGCTAGCATGTTCCATATCCTTTAAAAACTTTTAAATTTTGGGTGACAGAATATGTTACTGCCATGGGTTGCACTGCAAAATGTAACCAAAAGTGTGTTCCAAAATCTGTTGGAACTGGGGTGGGGGTGGTGTAATCTTCTGTCAGTAGGCCAGCTGATAAGAAACCAGCTGGGGCAGTTTCTTTATCTCTTCCACGACCCATCCTCCCTCCAGAGAGAGATCTTCTGCTAATGGGCCATTGAGTCCCACTGATAGAATTACATCATCCCATTGGGAAATGCTCCAGCCAGGGGTAGGAGATAAGCATCCCTACCTGGATAAAAANACACCCTGACCCACAGGGTGTCAGGTTGGATTCTGACTCTGTCAGTGGGTTTGGTTTTTTTTTTTTGTAATACTGCATGCTTGTTTTATTTTAGTTCTCCTAATAAAGAACTGTTATTCCCATTCCCATACCTTTGCCTGAGAGCCCCTTAATTTCAAAATTATAATAATTCGGAGGGAGGGGGTTTACATTCTTTATTCTAGGGAGGCTCCTGCCTTCCTTAGCAGACACCTGTCATTCAAACCAAAACAGTTACCCAAATCTTTCCTAATTGGAATTCACTTTGCTACTCACTACTAATGTATTTTGGTATTTGAACAAACTGAATATCAACACTAGGATTTGGGGGAAATGGGCAACTGTTCTGTGTGTGGGAAAAGGTGGGAGCTGATGAAGGATTCATATTTTCTGAAGCATTAACTATCTGGCAGAATATAAAGGTTTTTTTGTGTAAGCTCTATTCACAGCTCTCTGAAAACACATTAGTTTGGAAACACACAAAGAAACCAAAGTTTACCATAGAACAGCACAGATATTTACCTACCTAAATTACAACAGACATATCTCAAAGCCTTCAAGACTACTGAGCACAAGCGACTGTTCTACTTAACGCTAATATCCTTATGTTAGGCGCCATAAATTGACAATTTGCTCTCAGTGCTTCCTGTAATAGGAAACAGACAAATTTATGGGGGTCAGTTTTCTGATCCATCCATAGCTGCTCTTGGCATAGAACTTGAAGACCTCATTTCACTTCTAGCTGCAGTCCATACAAGCCTGAAAATTCAGCACCTTTATTCCTCTATTTACAATCTTGGAACAGCCTCTGCCACGAGGCAGTAGAGCAGACAGAAGGACTGGTACAACCACAGGGCTCCAGACACCGTTTGATGGGCTGTCTCTACTAAGACAAACCTGTTTTGACACTCAGGGGCTCAGATTCAGCAACGCCTGATCCCTCTGTCCCGAGAAATGGGGAATACCGCAGAACACGGCTTTTGAAGTCTGCTTCTGAGCTGCTACAGACAAGACTTGTCGACCACTTGTTCAAGGCATTTTAGCATGAGATGTCCTAAATTAAAATAAATGTCAAGTGCCCATAATTAAAGGCTCACAGCTAATTCAAGAAATACATTAAAGTCCAAGGAAGATCGAACATTACTAGATGTGGTCTCACAATTCACAATACAGGCAGATCAAATGAAGTTTCAGAGGGCCTTCAATACAGACAGCTAAACACTCCCAAACAGTGCTTGCCTGCTACCAAGATAGGCACTGCTTATCATTATATCCCAACAGTATTTGCTGGTATTGCAGGAAACCTCATCCAAAGACTGCAGTGTGCCAGAGAGGTCCAAATGTTTTTGTCCATTAATTTGGGGGTACACAGCCATTTAACACTATTTTGACATTAGAAAATATATGAAACAAAAAGCTGACTTTAATTTGTATCATCACAAATCAAACCCCATTTTTCCACTGATAAAACTCACCCATTGCAAGACAAGTAGGACATTTGTCCTCTTTCCCCTCCCAGTCTGCAATTTATCTTAAGCTCATCAAAATAATTTTGCATTGCACAAACATACTCTAAAACCAGAATCACCACTTATAACCTTAAACATACTTTACCTTACTTTTAAAATATAACAAACTCAGCTCTTTGGCAAATTCAAAAATCTGACATGAAATTTCTAGATGGAGGCAAAACATAGGCCTGAGCTTGCTGTTCCTTTTTTCCCCTTTTTGTTTGGTCACCTAGTAGTGAGCATGAAAAGAAAAGAAGAAAAGGATCTGAACAGGCCAAGCACATTTACCTTTGTTTAATTTTACTTAATAAACCAGGATGAGATTAGAATTTGGCTCATAACCTGATCTTAGGCAAACGTTACAGTATGCAAGTTCACATTAACATTATTTAGATAGTCCTATAAAATACAGCCCAAGCAATAATCTCACTACAAAACCAATACCAGAAACTAAAGGTAGTTGATATGTTAAAACAGAAACAGATATAAATCTAGCCTGAACAGAAGTGGATTTGCATACAATACATACAGCATAAGTTATTTCTCAGGTAGCTTGGAAATACGGTGACAGCTTCATTTTGCTTTGAAAAGCACAAAATATCAATTTTAAAATTAACCTAGCCTATCAGGGACATCATATTTGAAAACAATAAGGGAAACAAAAGGAAGATGATCTTTCAGTTGATAATAAAATTCACCTTCCTTCCTTCAAGATGTAAAAAGAAGGAAAAACCCCGAAGAGTTCAGGGCAGCTATTACCACTGAGACACCAAAGGGGTGATAGATAACACAAATTGCAAGAAACATGCAACAGGCCTTCTATTTGAAATTTTTCACACAGTTAGTACAATAACAACTGCTCCTGCAAGAGAGGTCAATCTACCCATGCATTAACCCCCAATCTAGCAGCACTCTGAAAATCAAAATGTGATTGCAAATTTCTTGCATGCCAAGATGAAGGAGTTTTTCATTTCAATCTATTTCTACCAGCATTTTACATTCATTATGGTCAGAGGGTGAAGTGAGAACTAGGTAGTTGCTGGTTCTGAATGCCAGCACTTTCTTGATTACATTACCAGAGAATTAACATACAGAACCTGTACTAAAGCAGTAGAAATGGGCTTACTTACAGTCACTTTCATAGCTGAGGATTTTATAGCAGTTTTACATTCCAGCTCAGAAGGTTAAGAAGTTAAAAATAGCTGTATAACCTATCCATTGCTGCAAAGAAATGTCTAAGAGATCCAGTCTTTCAGTATTACAATGACAGGAAGGCTGTTTTTGTAAGCATTTCTTTAAATCATTGTGGGCCAGCAACCTCTGGATTTGAGGGGAGAGGGATTTTTTGTTTTGTTTCTTTGAAAATGTCACTGCCAAGCTCAAAATAAAACTTAGAAAGCTTCATATAACCTCCAAACCTACAGCAGGCTAGCCTATGCCCTAACTCTTCACACTAGAAATTGCCAAAATGACAAATTACAATGACTCCTATAAGGTCATTGCAATCTGCAAACCTTGGAGAAGATCCACTGAACACATTTTAAAAGGAAAGAGGATCTTGCCTACAGCAACAAGTGGGATAAGCAGTCTTAAGAAAGCTTAAGACCTTAATACACTTCTTGCAGAATTTCCCTTGTCATTTACAACATAAATGTACCCCAAGCACCCCAACCAGGAACATAAGTAGGGAATATTTCCATAGTGGATTTATGTATTAACTCACTTGTATTAGGAGCTTAGATTTCCAATAAAAGCAATAAAAGAAATGAAAAGCATGGGAAAAGATGGTGACTCTTTTACAAATGAGTCAGTGTCATGTATCTTATTAGCTGTTGTTAGTTGCATGACAGATTGTTTTGTTAATCCATTCTCTGAGTGCAAGCTATAAGCAGAGTATTACATAGCATTCATATAAAATAACTTGAGTCACATATCTTTTCTAAAAATAGTTTATTTTTTTCCCAGTGAACTTTAATCACTGCAAAGAAAACTCTTAAGAGAAAAGCTTCAGCATGGCACAGCATAAACAAAGATTTATAATTTTCAAATTCTATTTCTCTCGCATTTGGGCAGTTCACACAGTGGGCCAGGCGAACTTCAGGGGTTTTCAGGTGCAACAAACAAGGAATGCATGTCAGAGCTATAAACTTTGGAGCCAGCAGCTGAGCTGGCTCCATTCTTTGCTCTACAGGATCAACCAAAACAATTTACTCACTAAAAAAGGAAACAGCGCCAACAGTGTCCTACTCAATATTGCACAACACGCGCCTTGTTGTGAGGCAGAAATGATGATCAAATGGATATTGCACACCACTCCTGCTGCTAAAACAACAGGGATATAGCTGGGTTAGCTGTAGAGCTAGATCTTTACTCCTCTAGAGTCAAGGCACTCCTTGACACATACTAGTATTAGTATAGGCATTTATATTTCCACAGACACAGACAAGTTGAATGATCATTTAGGAGCCAGATTCAACAGCTATCAAATATTCCAGGGCTTCAGACAATGGGTTAGACAAGCATCTGTCAGGAAAGCCACTGCTGTAGGTGATCTTGCCAGAGAATAGGGAGATGGACTAGAGAGATACTGAGGGCCCCTCCAGCTATGCTTTCTAAGGTTCTCTGTTTTCTATCCTCTTTAAAATACAGGGGAGTAAACCAAAAAGTGCTTGCTTCTCAACATATAGCTCATGGCAGTACAAACAGCACTGAAGGATTTTGAGGCATTTGTACAAAGGTTCTTTTGAGAGAAAGCTGCCACCTTGTTCACTAAACAGTTGCATTCAACTCATCTACACGACAGAGGAAACCCAGAAGATTTAATCAGCAAAACTTTGGATACTGTCTCTCACAGCATCCTTCTGGACAAAGGGTCCAGCACACTTGAGCAACTAGGTTAGGTGATGGGTGAGCAATTGGCCCACAGGCTGGGCACAGAGGGTGATAGGGAATGGAGTAACATCAGGCTGGCAGCTGGTCACTGGTGGGGTTTTGTAGGGCTCCATCCTCAGCCCAGTTCTCTTCAACATTTTCATTTATGACTTGTACACAGGATTCAAAGGAATACTAGGTAAGTTTGCCAACATTATCAAATTAGGAGTTAATTGTCAACTCCCTTGAGGGCAGAGAGGCCTGGAAGAGAGACCTCAACAAATCAGAGGAGTGGACAATCACCAACCATATGAAGTTGAACAAGGGCAAGATTCTGCATTGGGGATGGGGCAGCTCTGGTTGTGTGTATAGACCAGGGAATAGGAAGATGGAGAACAGTGCTGTGGAAAGGGAGTCCTGGTCAGCGGCAAGTTGAACACAGCCCAGCAGTGCTCTGTCAGCCAGCAGGGCCAACCCTGTCCTGAGGGGCATCATGGCCAACTGGGCAAGGGAGGGGATTGTCCCACTCTGCTCTTAGCTGGGGCAGCCTCACCTCAAGTGCTGAGGGCAGCTCTGGGTGCCACAGTGGAAGAAAGATATAAAGCTTCCAGAGAGCATCCAAAGGAAGGCCATAAGGATGGTGAAGGGTCTCACATTGCTGCTATACCAGCCTTATAAAGAAGAAATTCAGTGAATAATAAGGATTTGCAGCTACTCTGATGCTACTGAAAGCCAGTGTGAACAGTGAGAAAAGAGGGTTTATTGGCAGAAAGTTCTAATCAACAAAAGAAACAGAAGCGTCCAGTTGTCAAGTAGTGTTATACAGCATTAATATTTTTTTTCAGAGTTTCAGCATACTAAAAGCATAGCAATGGAGAAATATAAATCTGCTCACAATAGAAGCGTCTTGCAGCATCCATGGAATCACTCTATACAAGGAGCTATCACTCCAGAACATTTTACCAGTGAAGAGTTTGCTAAGAGGAACTTGCCCTCATACAGTAGCAGCGAGGAAAGCAAATTAAACAGAAGCCAGGATAGGAAAATACATGTTTAAGAGTCATTCTGACCACCTGAAATTCACTCCTGAGCATCACTAAGTTTTTGGACAACCACACACCTAGGTATTTCTGAAACTGATTCCTCAGATCCTATATGTCCCTTCTTCTGAGGGCAAGGGGAATGGTCATTAACATCCAAGACATCTGGGGGCTCATTAAACAGCAAGATGCAAAAGGTTGGGGAGGGGAAAATCAGCAGTTTATTTCAGTAACAGTCACTTAAAAAAATAAAACAACCAAAAAACCCCACCATCGTTTATAATGTAGAACTCCCTCCAAAATTAGCTTACACACTGATATAAATTGGTTTTCTTTGTGGTCTAAAATTGACTTGCAGTTCACTACTTTGTCAGAAAATAGCTACTGAAAAGCCCTGGCCTCAGAGCTTTTGGACTGTGGACTCCTTTCATCGTGTAAACAAATGCTTCAGATTTAAAGCTTTCCCATAATTGTTATGCTAACCTTGGAGCGAAACCTCTCCATTTGCATTTGAAGGAGCTAAATATTAGGCAGGAAAGAAAGTGGTCTTTTTAAAAGCATGAGAAAATGTTCCTTCTTTTTGGTCCTCAACCATCTGGGCAGGCCCTGCTCCTCTCTCTCTCTCTCTGGCAAAGGCAGAGGGAAGGAAAAGGGGCACGGATGGTGGTAATCTTGCTGAAAGAGAATTAAGAAATTCCTTCAAAACATGAATGAATGAGACTTCCTATAGGGGAGGGGGGTCTGTGTTCCAAAGAGTTGTGAGAGGTTGTAGGCAGGGGGCAGGGAACAGGGACACAAATACAGCAGTGAGCTAGTGAGTGATGTAAGAAGCACCTATGTTTTATTGTGGCTTTCTCTCAACATGTTCTGGAATCCAGAGCCAGACTTCTTTATAGACACCGCGTGTGAACCCTGTAGCTAATGGGATGTTAATGTTTTCTCTTTCACCCCTCTGAAGCTAAGAGGAGCCTTTGACTGCATGTGCATGCATACTCCTATGTACATATGTATTCAGGTGAGAGAATTACTGTGGGGGGGGGCGGGAAAAAAGGGAGAGCAGCCACAGGTTTCAGTCCCAGTTTTGTGATATGGGAATTTTGTTAAGTATTTCAGCAAGGGCAAAAAGGATAACACTTGAACGAAAAGTGACAGTTCCGAGATTTCTAGTAATGCAGTTCAAATAAAATCATTTCACAAGAGGAATCATTCTCCTTTTCAAATAGCTCTGTGTGAGGGGTCATCTCTGTCACTGCAAAGGTCAAGAGATTACTCCACTAACTGTTTAGAGTTAAAGCTATAATCAGTAAAATAAATATTTGATATTACCGCAGTAAGCATGTAATAGTGAAAAACAAGACTGACAACCTTCTTAAAAATAATCTAGGCCAAATTATCTGCTGGCACAACTCTGCTCTTGAAGTTGTGCCAGCAGGGAGTTTGCTGTTACATTTTGAGCTGCTAAAGGAAGTTATCACAACAGATTTTCTCATGACAAAAACAAAAATAATTAATTGTACTGGAAGGAAATTGAGCGAGGATTAGTAGATTATCACACGCCAGAATGACCGACTTTCTGCTAGCTGTGTTACTGGTTTCTGTCTATTTTCCATTCATTTCCTTGCAGAATAGTGGATCCACATTCATTGAATTTTCTGTTAGGATCAGAAGCAAATAAATGGTTGAATCAGCAAGTGAGATTTCCTGCATCTTGGTCATATACAACATGAGAACTAGAATTCCCTTGATATTTTCCATTACATTGACATTCAAGATTGAATTTCTGTAAAGGATCCAGTTCCTAAAGGGAGGACAATCGTTAAATACTACTTGCACATTTTATTCTTCAGATAAAATAATTGTTGTGTTGCATTCCAGAGCTGTACAGTGCCAAGCAAGAGATGTAGCCACCAGGAGGATTCCACAGAAATTTCCTGAAACTACCAGGTACCCTTATAAATGTGATTATGAACATGGGTCAGGCCCAGGAGGAAGGTAAGAATCACCAAAACAGTAGCCTGGCATTCATAAGCATCATGTTTGTGCTTGTGTACAAAAAGTGTATGGGAAATTCATCCCATAAAGGCCAAGGTATATAGTGGGATTTTAACCCACTGCAATTCTAACTAGGGAGGTCAAACAAGAGACAAAAAGCAGGTAAGATCAAGCCTTGCCTTCACCTGCACAAACACAGGTTGTGTACTTCAAGTCTCCCAAAATTTCGCTCAGCAAGAAAGTGGACAGGTGTGAGCAAAACTAAGTACCATATATACTAAACAAAAATGAAAAATCCAGACATAATTGTCACCAGGCCTTGGGGCAAGTTCTCCTTTTTGTTAACCAAAAAGCAAATTATGCCTTGCCTGACTCCCAATGAAAAGAACAACAAAATGGAAAAAAAAGTGATACTGGATTAGATTTAATTGCTGTGTATGTTTTCCCTACCAACACATTGAAGAGTGTCATACAAGCTCCAGACTCTTCTTTACTGTGGGTTGGAGTATAACACTTTTTACTGAACACATTAGACTCCAGCAGCAAATTTCACAATTTATGAGGAAAAAAACTCCAAACATCTAAACCCTGATTTTTGTACTTTTTTTTTTTTCTGAAATTAACAGCAGAATGAAAAATCATAGATTATATCTATGTAGATTGTTTGTTGCCTGTACTAAGGAATATAAATGCACTCAAGATACCATTTTTTCAGTTGTGCTATCAGTTGTAGAGGTTCCATTTTCTTGGATATGGCAGGGATGTAAAGTCAGCTCTGTCTCATTCATGTTTCACCAACTTATTTTCAGGGGAAGCAGGGGCAGGAGGCAAAAAATGCATATTATATCAATTGGGATCTACCACACACCAATACCTAATTCTGATACACTTGAGCTTCAGAGTCTGTAGGGATGATGTGAGTTTCCCTTTCCATCAAAGGGCCCCTTTTCTCTCACTGACATAAATTCTGTCAATACCTACAAAAAGGCAAATATTCTATAAAAAGCTAGCATTACCCATTTTACAGAATGGCTTAGAAACTGGTTAAAATTAGTTCAATATTTATCACCTGAATGATTGAGGTTTTGGTTCCCAAATCTTTAAACTATCACAAGCCCAAGAAGGAGGAAGCTAATAACTCGGTTGTCATTTCTTCTTAGTTCCCATTTCTTCCCAGCTCTGTTTTGGACAACTCTTGCCAATTCTAGATCAAGGTGCTGGCAGTTCACCACCCACGCAGTCTTTAACAAATTTGTACATTTGTTCATGTACAGTCCCAGGCCAAATGGAAATTCTTTATTTCTTGCACCGATACAGCAGTACTCTTCCACTAAATGTGCTGTTATGAACCCATGGCTACATATATACAGAAACTATGGTCACTGGTCCAAAAGAAGACCATTGGCTCCTAAAACATGTTTCTGCAATAACTTTGGTGGTCAGCCTCATTGTCACACTTCACACTGTCCTCTTAAGCCCACCAGGTCTCTTACCAGACCCACCATAGAACAGCTTTTGGCACAGACCAGCCTCCCCAGGGGCAGTGACCTGATCCTCAGGCAATTAACTGTTCCATACTCCACCTCTCTTCACATCCTGAGATAGTTTTTCCCAGATGCATTAGCCAGCTGCTCACAAACATAACAGATGCTCAGTTTGACTGGTTTTAACCCAAAAGATATAATTAGTGGCAGTTTAACATAAAGACCAAAGAATAAAAATTTTAACAAGACAGTTGAACATAATTACACTTAGATAAACACTGATGCTGAACTCACAGGGCTACGTATGGTTGAAACCAGAATTTGAAATAGGCTTAAAGTTGTGTTTTTTCCCCAACTGTTTCACCCTCTTTCTCCCACCGGCAAGAGAAGGATCATCTCCTCCAAAGGAAGAAAAATTCTGTCCTCCAGGACAGTAAAGAAAGAAAGGAAAGATTCTCAGTATAGTTCTTTAACAGAGATAGTTGATTTCAACTGCATTACTATACACTTTATACAGTATCTAGTTGCTAACAGAGAGTCAAAGAACATTACCCCATTTCTGGAACTGATTTCTTTTCAAAGTTTTAGTAATGCAGCCAACAGATGCATCTGTTTGGACAAGTTCTAAACTCTGCCATAATGTGCTTTCCCATGCAGCTATTTCCTTTCTCAGTATGGTGTACAGTTGCAACCTGAAATCCTACAGGATTTCATTAGTATATAGAGTTTATATAGAATTAGGTTGTTCTGTGAAACATATGATGAAAGAAGGAAACTCCAGTCAAAGCTGTCAAACATTGCTGCTCCAAGAGCTTTATCTTGACAACTAAAGCAGGCATTCCCTTCCCAGAGAGTGACCCTACCATACACTTCTTTTGCAGTCCCAGCTTCAAGCAACCAGAGTATGCTAGCTTTGTATAGATACTAATTAAGAATGATTTTAACAACAGACTTTGGAATGTATTTAGAGTTCTCACACGAATTTTTTAGACATGCCTGATGCCAAATGCTCAGTGTGGCATAACACACCCAGTAGGACTTATACCTTTAAACTCGTGCATTTTTGAAAACAACATGAGTGTATCTTTGAATTTAAGCCTGACACCCATCATCTTTTACAGAAAAGGTTCCTACAGGGTTTTTAATATACAGAGCAAATGGCAGACAACAATCAAAATCCCTGTTGCTATTATAGGTAATGGACTCTTGTTGTCTAGCACTTGGCAGCTATCATGGAAGGAAAGGGACATAATTATACACACTTGAGGCTTCATTTCCTTCACAAGCACCCTTCATTAGTACTCTGGTAAATATACTTGCACATCTTCAGGAAGACAAACACTGCTTTTTGCAGGATGCCTCATCAATGTACTAATTTGTGGTGGCAAAACACATAGCAAATAATTTATCAGCTTTTCTGTGGTCTTTATATACACTCTGGAAGCCATGAGCCAGCTATTACTACATTATGTGTTGATGGAAGGGCCAATATGATTTCATATAGCCTGAGTTTTTCTGTTTGCTTCTTTAAAACATAAAGACCCAAACTCTGCTACTGACTTCCCTTTTTCCTAGGGTAGCACTTTGCATTCCCTTCTCCTCACATCCAGTTTGTATGTTCTTTGGAGCAGGGACGTTTCTGTATGGCACTTCCCAAAAGGGATTTTGTTGTAAATGTCTCAAGGAGTCAGCTCTGAACTTCTGACACAATTTTCCTTTCCTATCTGCTGCAGACTTCATGTGACAACATGAGGGTCAGTAAAGCCATCCACACCTCATTTAGACTCTACATCTAAAAGAGACAGAGAGAAACATGTTGTATCACTTCCAATCACATGTACAATTCACAAAGGTAACTTGCTTGCTGAGGTTTCTTGGAGACTGATGAAACTCAGGCTCTAAAATTTGTTTCTTATTAACACTTCACTCGGAAGTTCCTAACTAGCCCCTTCTACAGCTTTAAAACAGATTTTTATGATGCTACTAACTTATAGATTTTTACTTTATAGTGTTTTCCTGAGCTGTAACAGAGTAAAATTTCAGGGGGATGTCCTATCATTCCATGCATTCTCTTTTTCCAGAGGGCAAATATCTCTTAAAAACCTTTCTCACATGTAAAATGTAGGTACTACCCCTGTCCCCCTTGCACACAGACAGCATTGACATTTTCAGACAGTAATATTATTTCCTCTTTTCACCATTTCATTTTCCTGCTGAAGTCTCTGTAAAATTGTAGGACATCATCAGGCTTGTAGAAGAGAGCCTGTAGAGCCACTCTCTCCTCCTCCTCTCTGCTCCTGTTCTCTGTTCATTCATAAATTCAGAAGTACCCTGCACAACACAAAATCCTTTTGTGGGTAATGTGATGTACATATCATTGCATTAGCCATATTTACTAAGCTATAAGCAAATTATGTTTTGCATCATAGCCGTGAAGACAAATATAGTAATAGAATCAGGTACCTTTCCAACCAGATGGAAATTTGCTAATGCAATAGGAAGTTGCTTATTAAATACAAAGAACTTCTGGTGTCAGGAAATACAAACAGTGAGCATCATCAGGTGAAGGGAAAATGGCTACTTTAACGATCCTACACACAGATACATAAATTTATCCTGATTAGAAAAAAACCCAGTCAATACTTAGACTCTCTTAAATGAGGTTGTTAGTTTGTTGGTTTTTTTTTTTTTAATACACATCACAACAAACTGCTAAAGCAAAGACTGTTGTCATCTATTCACAAGTGGAAAAAGAAGCTATTATGTAAGTCCTGACTTTAGACCAATACTGGAATGAAGAACAAATCCTTTAAAGGACTCTGACTTTAGCATTCTTTGCAGATGTTCTAGACCTTTCAAGCAGTGATATGATCTGAGACAGGCTGTACTAATATTTTTAACAATACAAAACAAACAATGAATGCTGCTTTTACACAATTTGTGAGAAACAGCATCAAGAATATGCAAGCTGCAAACAAGCAGAGCAAGACAATTAGCAATGCATTTATTGATATCAAGAGAAAAGTTATTTCAATAGGAGTAATCAAATCCAGGATGGCAATTAAAGAACAGCCCATTTTATTGATTACTCTGTGCCAACTTGCCACTGAGCAGTTTCAGTGGAACTGAGTAATTCCAGTTCACCGTGCCTTGCACGGACAGGTAAGGACACAGCATCAAAAACCTAAAAGTTCACTTTCCCCTGTAAGGCACATCATCCTCAAAACATACTCATCACAACAAGGCTGCATAAATGGATACATTCAAAACATAGAACCACACTGAAGCTCCAGAAGAGCAAGTTACTTTCATTTAGGTGCACAAAACCAATTCACTGGAAAATGCCTGGATGAGAGCATCTGGGCTTGAACTACCTGAAGAAGTGTTTTGCCAAGAGAGGCACCAAAAAGGGTTAAGAACTTCCTGTTAGAATAGTCCTCCTGGCTGCCTGGATAAAGGCCACTGTGAGGTATAAACTAGGACAGTGGTGTTCCATTAAGGTTCCTCCAGTATTTCTTCTTAATGGGTACTTAGCAATTTTCTAGTTCTCGAATATTTTGTTTCAGCAGTGCTCCAAACAGGAAATGTTAGCAGTGTGGATTTTCTAAGGGTTGTTCTGGTTTTCAGAGGTTAAACTAAGCAAGAATTTTTTTGTTCTTGGTTGCAAACAGCAGCATGCAGTCCATTCAGCGTTTCTGCACAATAACCCACCTACTTTCTTCATGAAACAAATTAACATCACAAATCAATATTCAGAGGGGGTTTTGTTTTGTGCTGGTTTTAAGTGACAGAACTGCTTGCTTTTCCTCTCAGAAGAATTCTACCAGAAGCATGCATTTTCAGTCCAAGAAGCTGTCACATCAGCATATTTCGGGGAGACGATAGATGTTAGCTCGTACGCCTTCTCATCTTTCTCTGAGAACTCAACACAACAGCCTGCCACCCACCACAGTAACCTAAGAGATAAAACACAGAACAGCACTTACAGGGTGAGGGGGCTTTGGAAGCAAAGCCTAATTAAAGGAACACACACAATGAGACTGTAGCTGAGCATCAAAGAGCAACATCATAGCAGGTAATAATGCAGGAAACATCCTGGTAACACAACTATCCTGCACCTACAGCCAGCTTAACCCAACCTACAGAGCACAGTACCTTTCAGGCTTGCTGTCGGAGGCTCAGGCCAAAAGACCCACCCCACTTCCTTAAATCAAAGCTATCATCAGTGAGTACACAGCATTTTCCAACTTAGCTGCCTAGGAACTGTAGCCTAAAAAATGCATAAGCATGAGGTTACAAAACCACCACACGCTGTACTCTCATGGGAAGCAAGAAGTGTTTGTTGCATCTGCTCATTGGGGTGGACTAACTGGGATTCATTGACTATTAAAAGGACCAAATAGCTGTGAACCTCAACACTATGAAATCCAAGCCCATGTGGTTTAGGGCTAATGCCATTCTTGAGGCTACAAGTTCATCATCAGAAAAGGACAAGGAAGAGAACCTTGGGAAAACCAAGTGATCACTGGATGAAAAGCAGCAACCAGTGTCCTAGGGCAACAAGAAGGAAATTAAATCCTCTGGGGTTTTAATGAAAGAATATCAGTGAGATCTCTCTCTAAAGCAAATTTCACCTGTTCAAGAAAGGACCATTAAAACACCTATCATAATGTGTTGTAAAAATTCCAGTATAGAAATGGACTGCTAGAGGCTAAGAATACTTTAGAGAAGAAGTCAGAATGCATTGGTAACCAGTGCAACAACCTTGAAGAGACACATCCAAATGAAATCCATCTGTAAGACCACCAGTAAACTGTCCTGCACTGCGGGGACAAGACTCACCTTTTAAAGGCTTCACTTTCAAGGAGTGCCAACACAGACACGTGGTCACTAAAACCAGCATTCTTCACAGGCACATTACCAGGGAAGACTACTGTACCAGACTGACTACTCACACCACTAGGTTGGTGTACAAGACAGAGTTTCCTCCTGGGCACAAGACTAAGGCATTGCAAACATGTGAGTATCACCGAGACTTCAAACCTCCAAAACATTGCAACATGCCTCTCTTTTCTCTTGGCAATTCTTTTCTAAAGCAGGTATAATACAATTTCTTTCTGTTAGCTTGTGCCCACCTATGCCATACCTTCAGGTATGTTTGTGCAGAGAGAGAAAAGACTTCATAGCATATTGTGTGGAAAAAGAGCACTTAGCTTTTCCTTATTAAACAAGTCCATTAAAATTATCCCAAAGGTGATCATTCTGTCCTACTACTGAAAGATTGTTACAGCAGAATTTCAAATCCAGTGTTATCGATATGAAAAGAAATTCCAGACAGCTAGCAAAAACACAGCCTAACCAAGCAGGGTTTCTTTTACTCATGGCTGCAAAAGCAATAATGGAGAAAATGAAAATAAACCCAAAGTCAGTTTTCTGTATGTCATGCTATTCTCTTTTTTTTTTTTCTCCAAAGCTAAAAAAATCAACAAATTCAATAATGAAAAAAAAGAGTTGCTTATAATTACTACAGTATTAAAGAAATATATTTCACTTTGTATGACCTGAAATTTTGACCTCATTCTTGGCTTCAGTATCATACCCAATTAGAAACCCCTGGAAGAGTGAGAACGACAAGAGCCACTAAACGTGTCACAACAAAGGGTGAAGGGAAGAAGTGCTGGAAGTGGAGGCTTTTCAAAGTAAGCATAGGAAATTGTGCTGCACAATGAGTGTAGAATATGTTTTTTTCTCTCCTCCCGCCCCCAGCCTCCACCTCCTGCCCTGCTCCTCGTGACATACACACACATTTTATGGCCTAAGAGCCAAGGAAAAAGGGTGTGTTCTTTCAGGTTTATAGCCTTGACTAATGGAATTGCTCTAAATAACATTTTGATCTTGTAAGGTCATGCAGAGTGCTATACCTTTCCTTTAATGATTCAGGTCTGGACGAAGCATTTCCCAGAATTGAGATGGTAATGAAGTCATTAGTTTCTTCCTACTTGAAGCTCTGGCTAGGAAAGGGAATTCTATGGGTAAAGTCTGAGAGGGTCTTTTTCATAAAGCTCATACCCAGCTGAGCTGTAACACCTGTTACATTTTCCCAGGAGCCTGAGCTGCAGAGCATTTCCAATCTATTTGCTCTTCTTCTCCTACAGCACATTGACAAAAGCTGGGGGAATGGGTTTTCTAAGGGAGTGCTAATTGAAAAAAGAGAAAAAACTATGCCTGGTGCAAATGTTAACTCAAATCCTAGCTAAGATAGTGATGATTATTTCCTTGTCTTTGAAAATACAAGCCATTCCAGACGGCATTTAAATTAAAAATACTCATTTGAAATTGGTTCTTTAATAATTCCTCACCTTTTATGTACAATATAAAGGATGAAGAATTACTAAAAAAAAAAAACCAAAAAAACAAAACCCACAGCCCTTATGCTAAGTTTTTGATACCAAAATATGGTCACTGCTGATTAGAGAAACACAGTACAAAGAACATGCCAATAAAATAGAACTAATAATTCTTACAAATAATAGTTCTTGGAGAAAGAGTTTTAAAATATGGTTTCTCAAGTAAAGAGAACAAGCCTGGATATTCAAGTTCCACCACTGAGTATCTGTGGGGAGAGGTGGGATGCTTGTTCACTTGGAGCAGCAATATGCTTGATTTAAGGAAATTCCAAATCACTCAAGAACAACACATCCACAAATTAGACTCAGAACTGATATACACTTATCAACCAGCAAATATATCTTGCTTTGCCACTGGTACCCTCTCAGACCTGCTTCCAAAGCAAGCCTATTTATAAATTATGTTTTATAGAGCAAACTCAGGTGTTCCAATGCATTTTAGTCTTGCCAGCTAATTAGCACATGTGCATACACACAGAGTAATAGAGCACTAGAAAGGAAAGTAGTAAGAGACATCCTTTGACTAAGGAATCTGTTCCATCTACCAGATTAAAATAATGCAGCCTTCCTGAGCACCTGAACATGCCACAAAAATTAGCTTTTCTCAGCTGTGGAGGTACGGTCTAGTGGTGGGACACACTTCTCCTTTTGCTGCAGACCTATGTGGTTGTTGCTGTGAGCACTAAGGTTTCACAGTCAGAGACAGAACAAAATTCTGAAGGAAGAGTATCCCAAGCATCCTAAACGTAACACTGAGGCTTCAAGTACACCTATTATTGGAGTCAGAATATTATGTTGCATTGCACTTCTTTTCATCACTTTTATAGCTGAAAAACAGTTTTGAAAAGCCTCTAAAAATTACTGGGGTTTTTCAGTGGGTTTCTTGCGGGGATGGATATTTTTTGGGTTTTTTGTCAGGTTTGTTTGATTTTTTTTTTTT
>VYXF01008396.1:594836-609929 GCA_013397295.1 Polioptila caerulea
TTTTTGGGGGGGTGGATTTTTTTTTGGTTTTTTTTTATGTTTTTTTTTTTTTTTTTTTTTTTTTTTTTTAGTTCTACAGCATATTGCACAAACGAATAAACAAATGGAACGTGGTATGGAAATTCTTGAGCATCCTCCCAACATTTAGGAAGTCCATATCCAAGAAATATGAGGCATAGCACTAAAGAATAAATTTAATCTTGCATTTTTAATAAAACAGAGGGTGTAAGTCAAGAAAGAATAACATCCTCATTTTTATGATTGATACGCTAAAATATCACACTAGAAACAAGTAAAGCATTTATTAAAATCTAAAGTAGAGATTTTCTTGTACGTTCTCCCAGAAACATCAAGTGAAGTTATTATTGTTTTTATTTTAGTATTAAAAATCTTAATGAACTATCTGAAAAGCAAGGAATTATTACAGACTAACTTCTGATGGTTGTCCTAGCAGAAAACAGCATTCTTACCTTTCTGATTTGTTGAGTCTATTCTACACAGCTAAGAGAAGTAACTTTGTTGCCAGGTTTTATCACAAGGCCCTGTTATTTTCCCAGTAAAATAAAGTAGAACTACTTTCTGTTGATGTTTATATCCCCAAAAGCATTGGATATAATGACACTATATAACCTACTTTTACTTTATTTTGCCTCTGCTTTTGGTCAGCCTCAGCCAGGCAGTGGATCGTGCCATGTCAGAGTCATAGAATCTTTAAGGCTGGAAAAACTTCTAAGAGGATCAAGTCCAACCTTAACCCCACACTGCCATGCTCACCACTAAGCCACTGCCTCGCTTGCCACATTTACAGATCTTTTAAACACTTCCAGGGATGGCGATTCCACCACTTCCTTGGGCAGTCTCTTCCAATGCCTAAATACTCTTTCATTGAACTATTTTTTTTCTAAATATCCAATCAAAAACATCACCCCAGTGCAGGAAGGGTCTGTAGGCAAGCAGGAGACAGCCTCTTACACTCAGTCCCAGTTCCGAGCACATCAAAACAGCAGCTTAGATTTTTCCCTTGTAAACTCAGCCTTAGTTTTTCATGGTGGTGTGAAAGTTTGCTATTTGATGCACCTGAAACACACCTACTTCCCCATTTCAGCCATTTCCCAGCAGCTACATTGCTTTCCTAATTATTTTTTCACGTCCTTCCAAACTGCTCTTTTATTCAGCAAGTGGCATCCTCCCCAAACAGAACTATTCCTCTTCTTTAGCCTATTCAACCAAGCAAGCAGCATAAAGCCCAGTTCAGACTTTTCTAAACTTCACAATTGTCTTTATAGATTCCTGCTTTACACTGAGGTTACATCCTCATTTTGAAAACAAGTAAACAGACTACTGATACTCCATGCGGTACCCCAGCTGGATGAGCACATTCTCTATTCAGTGCTAAGCCTCCCCAGAATTAGGTGATTCCTGAACCACCAACTATCAAAATCTGCTGATGGTAAGTTTACAGAGCTCCTATCACCTTTCTTGTTGGAGAACAAAGGCAGACTCTGGCAAACAACTGTCTGAAAATGACTGTGCCCTAAAGACTCCAGAATCCTTGGTCTTCTAGTTGCAACTTTCTCCATACTTACAGATGAGCTGGAGCTGGCCATGGCCTACCAAAAGGGCAGGACTAGAAACCCTGAATTCAGATACTTTATCTGTACCCTGGAATTTGAAGGGAAGTAGGAAACTGCTTCATTTCAGCTGCACACTTGGCACAAATTGCTTTCTCCACTGTGTCAAACCGTTAAGAGTGAACTCCTGGAAATAAAAAAAATCTCCTTCAGCATCTCTTCCCTGCCTACAGAGGGTGAGCAGTAGCAGTCCAGCAAAGTCCCAAATGCTCTGCTGCTCAGGCAGGAGCATGAAATAAAAGGTGTCATTCAATGGGGCTGGGGCTGCCTGTGGCATAAACAGTCTGTAAATCTGACTGTATGTTTGAATATGTCAAGAACTACCACAGTAAAAACTATATATAAGCAAAGGCATGAAATGGAAGTTAAATAACAGGGTTTGGGAAAAAGAAAAATCCCAAACATTTTACAATATTGTTTAATTACTCTGTTTTCTTGTATAACAATTCAGCCTATAGTATCTCCTCTCCCAAAAAACATTTCTGCCTTTGAACCAACCTAACAAACTGCTACAATTATCATGTTATCAGAAGCATCTTGATGCTTTAACAAATTTACTGACACCTGCCAATCCAAAATTTTATTTCAGATTAAGGCAATACTGGTCACTTGCTGTATACATTCAGAATGAAGAACACATACTACATACACCCTCAGACATCAAAATCCATAGAAACTAACGTAAAGAACTCTGAAGTTTTTCAATTAGTAATACATTTTAATTTCAAGTTTTCCTACACTTAAAGCTTTAATACATAAAATATCCTTTTCTTGTTTAAAAGCAAAAAGCTTGGATTCTGTCACCCAAGTCTTGACACCTCAAGGGCAAAGAGAGGAAAGGTACCAGTTGTTCTCATATTCATCACAAAGATCAAAATAAAAGGAGAACCACAGAACATGGCAGAGATTTAAAGCTGAAATTAAATATCCTTTGTACGTTCCAAAATAAATTTGTTTTGAGTAAGTTAACAGCCTTTGAAATATCAAATACAGAGCTGCACATTTTCGCCATTTCCCCACCCTCTCTCTGCCATTCACAGTGCACAGCTAAGGAAGAAGAGAAGAATGGAAAGGAACTCAAGCCTGACTGCTGTTCACACTTTAAGTTGTATGTTATGTACACAGCGTTTTACTGTGATCCAACTTGGAACAGAGCTCGTGTGAAATTTTCTTACTAAACTCACATTTTTTCATTCAACAAAACACAGTCACTCACAAGGTATCACATGTCCAGATGCCATTCCTCACTGGTGATCTTTCTGCCCATCCCAATCTTATTAAAGCCTAGTAATTAGGAAGCTCAGCCAGGGTACATACCCAGATTCAAGCCCCCAGCCTATCTGGCTGTTTCACAGCAACAAGACCATCTAAGCACCAAGTATCTCCCCTTTCAAGTGTTCTTGTTGGAGCTGTTATAGCTTGTACTAGTAACAGGCAATATACCACCAAAAAGGGTAAAAACAAAGCAAAACATATGGTCATCTTGGTCATTTTTCCAGGGTTTTGGAAGGCAATGAACACAAGTCATGTATCTTAAGCCAAAATCCTGACCATGGACTCCCCTGTGGGGTTGTGCTCCCTCCATCCTAGCCCAGGTGAAAGGATTTGGAACAGAAGTTCAGCACATTCAGGGCAGCGAGGTGGAGGTCCACAGATGCTGGTTTTACAAGAGAGAGTATGAAGTCAAAGGGAATTCAAAAACACTTCACCCACTTCAGTGTCCTTGAAAAATCCCCAGAAGTGCTGATCCTTATGTGTCTTTCTACACTTGAGAACTGTGCCCGAGTGCCTTGTGTAGGTTCTCTAAACAAGAGACAGAGAAGCACCTCACAGCAAAGTAGAGGAGACAGCAAGCAGATTCTCCAAGGCAACCTGTACAGTGTTTACCGACAGTAAAGCATCACCACATGGTATTTTCTCAAAGTGATAGGTGTCTCAGATTCTGGGAATGACATTTCTGGGAATTCTTCCCATGTCTGCTCCTTTAAGCAGTATTACAAAGCTCCATACATAAGATTTTATGTTAAAGCAATTGTATGGTACATTTACTTCTCAAATTTTGTATCACGATCACAGGATTACTCTGCCTCTTAAGTGAGGTGTTTACTATGTACTATGAAAAAGTAATTAAAGGCTGGATGAGATTATATTTGTGCCCTAGAGAAAATCTTCCTTATTCAAAAGCCTCCTCAACTTTATTACTGGTGCACTAGTAAAAAAAAAAAAAAAATTAAAAAAAAATATATATATATTGAAAACAACAGAATCAAAACAAACCACAAACATATAAGCTGAAAAGTTACCAGACCCAACAGTATATGCCCCTACCTTTTGTAGCAGGCACATGATCTTCAGCTGTGACTGCACATTACTATTACATCAGTGACAGATCTGATTCAAGTCTTTATGCCATTTACTTTTGAGATTTGTACTCCTACTGTGGGCCACTATCCTTCCATTGTGCTGACTCAAGTGTTTACCTAGCTATATTCTTGATAGGATTCTCTCAGTATTATTAATAATTTTTAAAACCGCCCAAGAAATAATTTCAAAAACACACAAATTTCCAAAAAAAACCCCCAAAACCCTACAGATAATTTTAAGAGAACTTCCTTAAAGTATTACAGTTCAAACATTTGAATTGTGCAACAGAGAGAAAGCACATTCTGGAAGTGAATAAAGGTGAGCAGTACCATGTTGTGCAATCTCTACATTGTATCTGCTCCTCAAAAGTCATGAACACAGAATCATAGTATTGATAAGTCCCTTCCTTTCTCCCCCCACCCCATCTGTGATTACCATGCACTCTTTCCAGCCAAATTCCTCCCTACAGAAACTGTGGATCCCTCTCCTAGCTTTAGCACTGTTGTTTGAACATGCCTGTTCTCAGAGCTCTTTATTATAACACTTTTCAATCATGAATTCATGCACGGTTTTATATTATCTCAGCATCCAATAACTGAGGTAGTAAATAACCTTTTTTTTTGTGAATTTGATATGTTTTGGGAGGTTCAGACTGGATATTAGGAAAATTTCTCCACCAAAAGAGTGGTTCAACATTGGAACAGGCTGCTGAGAGAAGTGGAGTAGTCACCATCCCTGGAAATGTACAAAAAACAAGTCTACATGGCATTTCATGATATGGTACGGAGGGTATGGTGGGGCTTGGTTGAGGGTTGGACTTGATGATCTTGGAGGTCTTTTCCAATATTAATGATTTCATGTTCCCCAAGACCAAACTGAACAGTCTGCCTAAGGGTGATCATACCTCTTCCCACTGCTGACCATCTGCCTTTTAACAATGTGCTCTGTTGGGTAGGCACTATCTACACAGAGCATTCACACATTGTGTAAACTGCTGGATGGTCTCACTTTCCACTGGTCTTGAAGGCAAGGGGTCGGGGTTTTTGGTTTTTTGTTTTAAAGTAGACTGTTAAGTGTGACTTGCAACGTAACCTCCCAACACCACAAGGTAAGCCAGAGTCAAGTGCTGCTCACTTATTTCCAGAAATCACAATGCAAGGAGAGACTCTTCACCTGATGAATATAAGTGCAATGACACTGAAACAACATCTTTAAAACTAATAATGATAGCAAGGAAGAGCTGGAGCAGACATAAAAAGTAGATAACAGAGATGCATCATGTTATCAACGAAATTACAGGACAAGCATTCTTGTCTGCTGATTCATTGCTTCTCATTTTTTTGGTAATGGCTGCCTGCTTCTTCAGCAATTTCTGGTTAAGTAGAGAACCTGAACATTGCTTACCAGTCCTCCCAGACTGCTGAATAAACAAAAGAGAAATAATGATCAGAGGCACCTCAGAGATATCTAAAAGGGAAATTGGGGTGGACAGAACAACATTCCAGTGGGAAAGTTTATTACCACGTTGAATTGAAAGAAAACACATTGCAAAGATGTGGTACACCATCACTCTCTTCAACAAGCAATATAATAAGAGGGGACTATGAAGAACACTAGTGCATCATAGGGTAAGAGACTTCTGGAACAGGAAAGGCAGGTCAGTGTTGCATCCAAAATTACACAAACACCTTTGGTGAAGTGACTTTATTCTGACAGCAAACACGTGTGCCATCAGATACACTTCATGGCTTACTTCCTGCTATCAGGCATCAAATATGCCTAACACCAGTAGTGACAAAGGACAGGACAAGACTTGAAATGGGTACCCTAAACTGGAAAGAGGTCACAGGTAAATACCTATGCAGTTCCCCAACTGATGCATCTCCTAGAAATCACTGAACTGAAATAGGATATTTCTGAAAGATACTCAGTCTACAACTACAGGCTCTGTACTGTAATTGCCAGGAGTAACTCACAATTCTTTGTTGAAGAGGTAGTTGGACGAAGAGCTGTCAAACTTCTTCTTGCCTTAAGAAGACAAGGCCCTCCCTGTCCTCCTTACCTCTGGCCACATGAACAGTCTCAGTGGGAAAAGACATCTCATAGTGTAGGAATAAGCATAAATCCACCCCAGGTATTGTGAGGCCCTGTGCAAAAGCACAGAATTGGGAAGCACATGTAATGTGCCTGAGAAATAAGGAAGGATTCAGCACTACCTCAGCATTCAGAGGAGGTAAAAGATGGAGAAAGTGGGGGAGGGGAAGAAGACCAAAATCCCTCCTGTGATACGGTAAATCCTTAGATTTTACCTAAGACATGGGGGCAGAGAAGAGTTTAGGCAGTAAGCTGACAGAACAGCCCTTCCACCCTCACACTAGACTAATTCTCCATGAGGATATTCAGCTTCAGTTTACATTTGTTATCAGGTCAGCTTTCTAAGCAAACTAAACAATAAAATACATGCAGGAGAGGTGGGCAAACTAAAAGCATTCTAATTTATCACATAAAGCAGGGACAGCCTTATTCATGTACTATTCCTACCCTCATTTACACAGGTAAGAAAGAGCAAAAGGGAGGAAAAACTCCTGGGGGTGATGGCATGGGGGGGTGGTGGGAAAAGCCTTTTTATTTTGCTAAAGGACCCCAGGGAAGGGCCCCTGAAGCAGAGGCCCTGCTTTTACAATTGCTTCCCTTTCCTTACACGGTTCCTTTAGTACAAGTAAAAATTTCAAATTCCTCATTTGTTTAGCCTGAAATCCCTTGCACATTTCCCACAAACTACTTCCTTTTCTCTCTTTTTAGCTGGACTCCCTCTCTTTTTAATGAAGAGAAGTTCAGAGAGTTTTTCCCATGAATAGATGGCGGGCACCTGGGAGTTATGAATTTTAAAGTGATCATTTTCTTTCAGCCCCGCTGGACAATGGGGATCTCCTTTTGACTCACTTTCACAGCTTTGAGAGGCTCTCAGATCAGCCACATTCCAATCAGACTGGAGTCAGATCAGAGCCAGGCTGGACTGCATCAAGGTCTCTCGCACAGAAAGACAAGGAGCAGATGGCCAACACTGAGCTCTCCTCCCCTTTTCAGAGTGCAATGGAAGGCAATGTGGGAAAGCGTTCCCCCAGCATTGCCTATTGATTTCTGAATAGGACCACCACATGCCACCAGCCTGTAGGTATGAACCTCTGTTAACAGATGGTGAGATCATTATGAGCAATTAATTCCTTTAATGTATCAGTGGGAACATGTTGGAAAGCGTGATGCAAGCACGGAGTGAATAGTGAACTTCTCATTCCTCGGGGAGAGCTGCGGCTACATCACTGAGGGATGGGAACAGCCTTTCAGGACCCTGTGCATACTGAGAGCCAGAGTTAGCCATTTGGTCCACAGACACAAGGCATGGTTTTTATTAACTAATCATCCCTCCCTCGTTGATATGTGATTAACAACAGATTCCTTTCTAGGTCATGTTCGGAGAGACAAACAAATCAAAACAATGGGGGGAAAAAATCCCGAACTATCAACACGGCAGGAACACAGGGAATTTGGGCGTAAAGATGAGGAGGGAATATCGCCACAAAACTTTTTGTTACATAAAATTTGATTTAGACTAGCTATAAATTAAAAAGGAGACAGACTATTTTGAACACAACTAAGTGCATATAAATAAATGTGAAGAATTCATAATAGGTCTTAGCATTGAGAACAGAAGCATACAAAATAAGCCCTTAGCACGCCTGTCAGAAAGTAACCATGAAAGGAGCTTACAAGTAAGTTATAGATTGTACAATTTGAATATAGATATCATATTGAAATGCAGAGAAATCCACAGAAAATGCTGCATATTTACTGCTATTCATTGTGATCTCAGTAAATTAAAATTCACTGTGCTAATAACAACTCTAAGAGTAGGACATTCCCGCATCATCTGCTTTACATGCATTTATATGACAGGCTTTGTTGTGGTGGTTCTTTTCTTTTTTTTTTTTTTTTCTCCATCTTAGAGACAGAAGGAAAAACTGAAAGCACAATATAGATGGCTAGTTAGCTCTTGGTCTTAAAGATGACAGCAGAATGTGAACAGGAAATACAGGCAACTATTCACTTATTCATATTTAAATGACACTTTTTGCTTGTAATTAAGACACTCAAGTCGTGTCTCTGTTCATGAAATTTACATAACTGTACAATAGCTTGCCTAAGTGAACAGCAAATGGTAGTTAACCTTGAAGTGTATTATCTTAATTGAATAAATCTGGCTATAGTTCAATACATTTAAACAGAAATATATCTTTAAAATACTAAAATAATTTTTAAAAATGCATTTGCTTTTACATCTTAAGATGGCTTGCTGCTTTTCTTCTAGATTTTTATTTCTGCTGTCCTTTAAAAAAAAAGAAACCATTGCAGAACAACAAAGACATTGATACATGTTTCCTGTTTTCTCCTTATTGTTTGCAGTTTGAGTCAGTGTCACATTCTGGAAAGTCTTGATAAGAATATCAGAATATTGAATCAAAATGTATAACTTGCCTGTTTGAGATAGTCCCTTACCTACTTTTCCTGCCCCTATTGGACTTGTGTTCTTACCCTCCCCCACCACGTACCAGCTGAGTATCCCATCACACAGTGAGAAACCTAGGTGGGAGAATATAGATTTTTGCATAGGTTAAATAGGAAAGCCACATTCCACCACTCTCCCATTTAAATCAGATTTACATGGGGTGTAAATCCCCTCAGAATAGAGCCATTCACAAGGAGCTCAGAATGATCCCCTCACAACACTGATTACATTAAATCAGTAGCAATCATGTTTCCTGGATTATGTAGTTACAGCAAGAGAAACTGTGCAGCGTATTTAGATTTGTGTGAAATAAGTTAATGAGAAGCCACCTGTGCCTTGTATCAGTTTACAAGAAAAAGCAGAACACAGGTGCTTCAGCAATGTTGATGTGTATTTTTACATGAATTTGCAAACACTAAAAATGAACATATTGTTACTAAATTCAGTGGTATACATATTAGGAGGGACAATATTTTGGATTTTGTTTGGGTTGTCGTTGTCTTAAAGAATTACAAAAGACTGGTATCCTGGCCATCAACAAGAGCTATAATTTGGGCTTTTCTCACTCCCCCAATGTTCACCATTGTACCCTATGCAACACTGACTGTACATGCTCAGTTCTTACCCACGTTGCTGGTGAGAAGCATTCACACTGTGAATTACCATTTTTCCCAGCATCTAGCACTACTCAAAAGACAGCACAATAATACACTAGAAATGCCTTTGTCTGTGAAAACATTTTTCTTCATCACTACATGAAAAGAAAATTGTCTTTGCATAGAGGAAGGGTGGCACACAGTAGCTTTGAGAGCCAGGAGAAGGAATTTGTATCAGTAGCTGACCACTTCATAGGTACGCAAGCCAGATTCTTCCTCAGTAAGCAAACACACTGATGTTTTGAATAAAATTTTGGCTGCACCTTTTAATGTCATTAGCTGTACTAGAATGACTCCAAGAGGATTATTTGGTTTTGCCTTTAAGAAGAACATCCAAGGTTTTGGTTTTTTGCTTGAGGTTTGGAGGGGAAGAGAGTGCATTAACAAGAAGTGCTTACTCCCTTGACTTGACTCATCACATCTAAAATGAAGGCAAATCAGAAAACCTCATCCTTTCATTGGGATCAATTCAGGAAGACAATAACCAAATGATGAATCATGAAAATTTAAGACTGGCATTCATTTTTGCAACACGGTTGAACAACTATATTCAAAATTGATGTGTTCTAACAAGGTTTTTTGCAAATTGGTCTTGAAATTAGGGAAGTAACGGGACAAATATCCTTCAAAGGCTAATCTCAATTTCCCTATATTTTCTTTTCCTTCAAATGGAAAAGTAAAAATCAGTATGCACAAAAAGATTCTGTTACAAAAGTATTAGAGCAAATACTTAAAAGACTAGAGAGGGATGCAGACTATTACAATAGTTCCAGATGTTGATGGATTGCAAGAAGAAAAAGAAACCCAGCCAATTCAAAAACTACTCATTCTAGGACAGGAATCTACTGACTCCCTTTCTCTCCAAAAATGCAGGTAATAAAATCTGCTCATTCTGCTCCTGACAAAGATTATAATTGTAGTTTGCAACCAAGACAGCTGAAATCATTAGTCCTCCCCTAGTGAACTGAGGTGGCTCAGCTTGTCTTGGCACAGTCACATGTATTTAGTCTAGATAAGTCATAGTTTAGAGGCTTATGAAATTCAGCTATTTGAGAATACTCCTAGCAATTCGACACACTCACTGGACTGGTTTTCCAGCACAGGGAGTACTGTACTTCACAACCTTTGAGCAGAGGCTGAGTAGGAGAACTCCACGGGGCATTTGCCCACAGAACCTGCATTCCTCTGCCTTCAAAGATGGATTTGGATCTGACTTGTCAAGTTTGAGAGTTTTTTTTCCCAAATGTTGGTGGCTTAGTGTTCAGTACTTATCTACATGGACAGCTTTCCAAAATTAACACATTGTCTAGAAGCTCCCCCATAAAGTCACAACACCACCTGCTGAACTTCAAGCTGCTCCGTAGGTTGTTGCCCATGCATTTCTCATACTAACAATTTATTAATATTTTATTAATTTTTAGGGAAGCAAAAAATTATATCCTGGATCACCTAAAAAAAAATATTTAATATATGTTAAACATTTCCAAAGTGTTTTAATTATCTTCCTTAATAAACAGTCTCTCTTCTCTCTTTGCTAATATGTGGGTTCTTTTTAATTATCATGTCTGTAACAGCACTTTTCCATTACATGGGCACAGACATGACATAAAATTAGAAATATGAATTACTTTCAATTAAGGAAAGTGAATCAGTTTGAATCTGAAAGCAGAGAACATTCTGGCAGTGGCAGTTGTGCAGATGGGGAGGCACTTCAGCAAGCTCCAGGATGTCTGAGCACTTGATTCTGGAGACAAACCACCTCTATTGCCAAGAGTTAACCCTGGTCAAGGCACAATGTGGTGTCCACAGAACTAAAAGCTGACACAGGACAACTTACCAATATGCCTCCTTACAATTTCACTCCTCTGAGAAGTGCTGGACACTGTCTGGCACAACAGAGAAAATGCAAATTGAGTTTTGCTGCGAGCACACCAGTCGCAGTCTGCTGTTTGATTAGAGTAACTGACTTCAGTCAGACTACACACAGGTCCTTCCAGGAGAACACTGCATTACCACTTTCACCATTTTAAATGGAAAATAAGTGGGACAGTTAAGTCATGCTTCAAATTCATATTACTTGCATTTTTTTTAAATAAGCTTGCAAGATTGGATAGCTATTTCAACTTAAACAGTCACATATAAATCAAGTCATAGCAGCATTCAGCACCAAAACCTTTGGCAACAGAGTGATCTGTTGCTTGCATACCACACACATTAAGTACTTGCAAAGTGCTTTAAGTTTTTTTTCCATTTTTAACAGCATGTAAAAACCTTGTCTATAGCCAGTATCATCAGCCAGTTCTCAGCATTTCAATTTGATTGGAGCCAGTCTATTGAGGATGAGGAGGCAAAGAAATAGTAGGTATGAGCAAAAATCAAATTTTTCAAGCTCTGAATGGAATATAGCTCTTGGCAGTTTAATCTCTTCTCCAGAATCAGTTGAAACACACCAATCATAAACTGTAGGAAAGCTGAAACTACCATCTGGAACATCTCATGTTGAGGAGCATTTGCACAGGTATATATGTAAGAGTAAAAACTTAAAATGCCTAAGATCCCCATAAAACACAAGCAGAAGCCAGATGATACACATCTAAGTGAGATGAAGGTGTGGAGCTTCTGGGGAGAAATTTTGGTAGGTTGGTTTGTGGGATTTTTAGTTTTTTGTTTGTTTTTAATTCTGAAAGTTTTCTTTATCAGGACACTGACAAACCTGGCCTCTAAAAATTAGCTTCTGTTTAAACCAACACTTGTATTTATGGACACAGACCTGGTTGAGTTCTTAAAAATGCAGAATGCTTCCACACAAGAATGCAGGTAATTTGGAAGCTTCCCTGTGTTTCACTATGTTCCAAGTCTACAAAACACTATGTTTGCTGGATTCAGAATCTCTTTGTCCCATAAGTCAAGGCCCAAGGTAACAGGGCTTCATCACTCACCTGTTTTATCTGAGAGGTAAACTTCCAGCCCTTCTATCAGTAAGGTGAATTCACACAGTCTGGTTAGCACCCCATTTTACAAAACCAGTTTAGTCACTTCCTTCAGTGCATGTATTTGACCTGTAAGCGTATTTTTAGGTCAAGGATCTTGATAGCTATCCTCAATCCCAGCATTTTTAACCATTTTTAGTCATTCAACTGCCTATTTCCAACTCCCAGAAGGCATCCCTGAAAAGCAGCTGGAGTTTTCTCATGCCACTGGAATAACTCCTTCAACAGAGAAATAACAGCTTCCAGGTAAAGAGGAAGAATAGGAAACCAAAAGTCAAATATCGCATGCTGCCACCATGGTCTCATCAAACATAGTAATATTAACAATTCCAAAGGTTTTTTTTTTTCCTTTCCAAGCCTGTCCTGTATGGATGGCAAACAGCATGCAGACTTTGTCTTACCTTTCTCACAGAAGCAGCACATCTGCGCATGATTTCTTCACTACTAATTTTCAGAACACTTAAAGATATTAATTTCATCATGGGGCACTGTACACATATTTATATATTGTGGGGCTATTACTCTCCAGTCCTTTTTATACTGCTTCTCTGTGCATTTGTGCTTGAAGATACCAGTTACTTGAAAAAAATGCATTGGAAGGCTACCCTGTTGTCTAGAGTTCAAAAATATACAAGCACATTTCTAAAAGGGACCCATTAAGACTCCAGTTAAACCCAACAAGAGCATTAGTGATGAACATGCATTTGACTAAGCTGACTTCAGCGACCTAAAAAAACCCCAACACATGCTTTCTCTAGGTCTTTGTAGTCTACAGTTGCCATTCTGATACTGTGTCATGTTAGAAACTACAGATAGCTACAAAACCAGCTACGCTATGCTGGCAAAGTGCCCTGTGAGCTCAGTGCCCAGGTTTCATCAGAGCATTATCTGTCATCCTCTGAAAGGCAATAAAACTTTAGAGATGCTTAGTAGCATCTTCCCTGAGTTGCATGAAAAGATGCCAAGCAAATACTGATGATAAAAGGTATACTCTTACACAAGTTAAATCATAGCAGAAGCTTAAAATACGGCTCTAATTACCTTAGCCTATTGCAACTTTCGTTGTTTGGTAAGTCATGGAGAAATCATGGCATCACTTAAACCAGCAGACATTTCAATAGCAACTTCAGAGTTCAAAATTCCCATAAGGCACAACTGGTTGAAATTTTAAAAAAGCTACAGAATGTGATTCCCCAAAGACTGCAGGGCATTCAGAGTCACAGGGGCATACAAATTCTTGGAAAAAACACTTATGGACAGTAGTTTCATGCATCAAACCCAATACAGGTGCAGTACAAAAGGTATAAACCATGGTATTATGTAAGGATTAACCCAATAGCTTTGATATTAATAGGAGTTTAACCCTCCTGGAAAACAATGGGTTTGATGAAAGCAGCCTTCATCAGAGCTCTTCAATAACACGTTGGTCATCTGACAACTCTTCTTCAGAACAGCCACTTTCATCCAAATCTACTTCAGCAAAGGTACAGATGGTTGAAACAAAAATTTTTAAAAAGAAATTTAAAAAAAAAGAAAATATTTTGTCTGCCCTCTTCAGATTGTCAACACTCATGCAACGTTGGTTTCTATTATAGCAAAGGAGAACATTGCAGAAGAACATCTCCCTGCTGAAGCATACTACAAATCACCATAGTTTCAGCCCAGTCTGCACTGAAACAGCCAGCCAAGAACCCCACAAGGCACTTTTGCTTTGTCACATGGATAAGGTTCAAAGTCAGGAAGCAAGAGAGTTCACTCTTGACTGAGTTGGGAGGCATATGAATGTGAGCTGCCGACACAACAGGCAGCAGAGAGTAAAAATTTCACCTTGTGGATGAGGATTCAAGATTGTTGTCTTTATTTTCTTCCCATCCCCACCCCCTCCTATAGTATCCAAACACCCACCCCCCTCTGTAGGAATATTAGTTGTCCTTCCAAAATCTAAATTCAGTGCAGATAGTCAAAAGAAAGACATGTCATATATTCTGTAAGGGTCAAAAAAATCTCTACCTCTGAAATAAAATTTTCCAACTGTAAGTGTCAGATAGCAAAAGATTCTTTATCTTCATTGGCCACACAAGTACTTTTGCACATCTGAATTTGTCTAGTGTCAGCTGTTAGCTACTTGCTTGTTATTTTTCACACCATTATTCCATAATCCATTTACTCTGTCATTGCTCAGTGTTGCTGATTAAAGAGGCCAATCCCATATTTCTCCTCCATATTTTGGCCATTCATTCCCACTATCTCCATTGCATCAGTATTAACGAAATAACTGAGTAAGCTGAAGGCCAAATAATTGTTTGGTTTATGCAGGTTAGGAAACCCATCTAGCAACAAACTACCTCACTTCCACCCAGGAAGCACAAAAACCAGACCTGGCACAAGGAAGAGGTAGAAAGAATCAGCAAATAGATGACAGTGGGAATGCCCTTTTCAGCAGGCACATTGAATTATGCCAGATAAAACAGAGCAAGTAACTACAGTACTAATCTGTGAAATTAATCAGTGTAACACCTCAGTTTGGGAAGGATGTAGAGAATTCTCTGCTAATAGAACACTAAATCAGGACTAAGTGTCCTAAACCATGTGCTGAGCTTCTTCAAAAGACGCTAAGAAAACACCTGGATAAAATACTCCAGTTTGTTATAATGCAGTGATAGCATTCTAATGATCTCTTCTGGCTTTTAAACCTATGCAACTTATGTGAGAATGGTATTACCCTTTTTCAAATCACTGGCACATTAGAAATTTATCAACCCCCTACCAAATTATTTACATTTCTTAAAGGAAGAATTTACGCCTCTTATCCACGAGTTTAATCCGTGCTACGAATACCTTAAGAACAGTTACTTGTCTTCTGCATTAATTGGCAGCAATTGTCTTCC
>VYXF01008396.1:609979-658558 GCA_013397295.1 Polioptila caerulea
GGGAGAAGGAGGGGAAAAAAGAGAGTATCTACAATGATAGCATTGCTTTTTCATTTCCCAGTGCATACAAAATCCTAACTGAAGCCACAACTCCATTTTATCCCAACTTTACACAGAATGAACTTTTCATTAAGTCAAAAGACTCTCATGATGTATGGGGTTTGTATAAATATAGATAAGGATTTCACATTTCTGCACCCAGTTTCATGGTATAAGTAGGTGTGAGGGCTGCTTTATTTAAAAAACACAGATCTTCAGTCAAATATGGTACTTATATATCTTTAGAATCCAATCAGTTTTTATACAGAACTTTATGTTTCTTTCTGTAGTGAGTTTTACCAAGATTCTTAAATATATTATAATGAAAAGCTGATTAAAATGGCAGGATCTACTGATATCTTGCCACTGAGGAGGGAAAAAAAAGATAATTAAAAAAAAAAAAAATCAAGACTAAATAACAATGTTCTACAGGTTTTCACTGCCTCCTGCTGGCCTCAAGGCCAATGTTTTTGCAGGCATATGGTGCCAGGGTACTCACCATTATTTTGCTCAGGTTGCCACCAAGACAGATTCTCACAATCAAGCCCAGAGAGAAAGGGTCATGCAGTGGGCTTCCAGCTCCCAGGCTCAGAACTGAGCACTAAGCACCAAGGTGCAGTGCTCTTGATCTCACCTCCCAAGCACATGGCTGGGTGATCAAACAGGCCTTTGATCCAGCTGCTTTTGGCACGTCAAGTTTGAAAGCAGGACAAAGGCTGAAGAGCTACTCCCACGGCTCAAGATCCATTATCTGGTGGGGATTCAGAATTCCTGCTTGGCTCTGATGCAGCCTCACAGTCTGACATCCCTTGGCAGCCACGGTCCCTCTCTCAGCACAGGGCTCAAAGTGCCACTGAGGCACTGGCACAATGGTGACATAATGAGCGGCTTGTTCTGGGCTGGTCCATCTAGCTCAGGTACAGCAGGGTATTGATGCTTGCAAAGCACAAACTGTCTCTGCAGAAGTTAGCTCAGAAGTTCACTCAGCTCTGTGCACTATCCTGTGGTAAGGCACAGCAAAAATTCAGGGAAAGAAAGTTTTCATCGCTCTCTCCTACACACACACCCTTCAATAGGCATCCCACAGGCACTGTTGCTGTACAAGAAGATTCAGGTTCCTAAATTCCAAAGAATTCACAGGCAGTGTTCTGCACACGTCATCACAAGGGTTGGCTCTTAATGCTTCATTTCTAAGGTCTTAAATGTTAAATTCTGCTATAAATCATCCCTTCTGGCAAACTTCAAACATCAACAGACTCCTCAAAAGCATTTGTTTAAGTTGTGGGTATAGCATAAAGTTTTATTCAAACCACAAAGGCCTATAGGCAAAGGAGAATTGAAAATAAATAAATAAAACCCAACCAACCAAACTCTTAAAATAATTGGCTTGGCCACCTGCACATAAATCCGAAGAAGTTCAGCAGGAATACCCAGAACTTCTTCACAACACATATTCAGGATTGCAGTTTGAAAGTTCATGATGCCAAGGCCATTTGAAAGCTATGCTTGAGTTATTCAGCTCATGTATTTTTAAACCGTACAATTAGTTTGATGCTCGAGATACCCCTAAAAACTCTTAAAGAACCTGACTGCAAGAAGATATCTCCTGGCCTATTACACATCCTAAGAAACATGTGGGGTGCCTCATGAGGAAATCTGAAAAAAGTTTCTTCCTCACTATACAGCTTCCCACTTGAATTCAGCTCTCCAGAAAATAATTTCTTCTTTCGCACTTCCAAACACTTTCCAGGTTCTCCAAGAAATGCCAAGTTCAATCTTTGGATTTCTGAAATGTCATTAAGATCAGGGCAGATATGGTATTTCTTTTCTTTATTCTGTGAATTGAAATACAGAACTTTGATGATTTTAATATTTCTAACAAAATATGAAACTCCTGCCTTCCACAGCCACAGAGTTGAACCATCCCTCTTCCCATGATGTTCGACGAGGATTTTGTGAACAGTATCACAGTCAGAAGACCATTGGATCATTTCTCTTATTTTCTTCTCCCAATCCTGCTTTCTCAGGTTGTAGTACCACCAAGTACCACCCTGTTCCTGGTTTTGGAGTTATGGTTTTTGTTTGAGGGTTTTTTTTTAAATGAAGGATCAAGGCCTAGAGGAATGCCAACAGTTTTGCTAAAGCAGTTGCTACTGTAAGTACAATTTGCAGTACATTCTATGACCACTCACTTTGTTGCCTGCATTCATAGAGCTTCTCATATCTGTTAATGTTTGATTATCGTGCATTTTATTTCTAAGCTCCAATATCCGAAACAGATGATTTGTTTTCAAAACACTGAGATGAGTTAAATTCTGCTCTACTTAGGCTCCCTCCATCCTCCCTACACCTGAGAAAAATCAAAGCAGGTCTTCAAATTTAGTTTTTAATAAATTGATTTTTTTTTATCATTTCTGATTAATCATAAGCTAAATGTTACTATTTACATAAGGACAAGCAGATCTCAAAGTTATGTTTAAGACTATAGCAAGTGCTTGCTCTTTCCAAGAGCATCCCAGCAAACAAGATTTATGAGGTATATTTCTGCTAGTTATAAGCATACATATTCTTTTAAATATTAATACCTCACTTTTTCCCAAATATTTAGGGAAAAAATAATCCAGGTATTAGGCAAAATGCAGAAACTTCACCTCAAAAGTTAATTCAATCAGGCTTGCTACTATGCAATCTATTTGCAGTATCTCTGTAACTGTGCAGCTGCAAGCAGATGAGCCCTTACCAACACAAAGGCAAAGATTGGGAAACTAAAATTGGAAGTCTGCTCTGAAATAAAGGGTTATATATACAGGATTTTTTTCCATCGCAATTCTGAGTTTTATCCAAAAGAGAAAGATCAGTCCCTTATTTCTTATTTATCACAATCCTGCAGGAACAATATCCTGAGTGGCATGTGGGTATATTCTCCAAGCACAAAGAGGAAATGGTCCAGAGAATTTCATTCATCTCAGTATCTTTAGCTGTCCAAAAGTCAGCATCTAATCTAAACTAGACATCTAGGCTGCCTCAACAGAGAGAGAAGCATCTCCAGACAATGATTCATCTCACCAGAAAACTATTTCAGCTGGGATGGGGGAACAACCTGCAGAGGTACCTGGAGAGCATGATCACTCTTCCCCGGAAAGAGGCCACCCTGATGAGCATTCCCAAATGCTTAAAGAGCATCACGGAATCACCACAAGTCCACGTGGCTCCACGTCACAACACAAGATGTTTACACCTGAGCATGATTAGAAGTAGGTAGCTGAGGGGCTGACATCACCTCCATCACAACAAAACACCACGCACAGGCACTATAAAGCCACCCTAAGAGCTCAGGCTGTCAGACCACATGGTATTCGAGCCGTAGGTGGATTGCTGCCTCTTTGTAAGATAGCTTAGGATTGTGTCTAGATCACAATCATCACTGCAATTTCTGACAGAGGTTACAAAACCTTGTTCACAGAGCCTTGTAAAAGCAAAGCTCTCTAGTTGCTTGGTTGTTTGGCTTTCCAGCTGCAGAAGAGCATGAACACCATGGACTGCTGTTGGCCGATAAGTCTCTCACCAGTCTTCAGAGCCATTAAGAACCTGCAGCTGCCAGCACAGCTCTCTCCATCATCCTCCAGCCATCCAGCTGCAAAGAGACCTCCTGTTCAAGGTGCACTCTTCTGTTAGGTCTCTTTCCCACACCACATTCAGTAACCTGTGGCCTGAACTGATAGTTTTTCCTCCAATGAGCTCATTCTATGTAAAGATCAGGATTTTTGTTTCCTATCACAAAGACCAATCATGCAAAGAATTTGACATTCTGATCCATTTAGCAAAAGACACATTATCCCCAAATATCTCCTTCCCATCCTGAAGCCTTATTATCGAAACTGCTGCTATGATCTGCAATTAGCAAATGCCTGTATCTGCTGAGGAATTGCTTACACAAAATGTCCCGAACACAGACAGTCAACAGGAGTGCTCTTAAGGGCATTTAAATAAAACCATGATCATTGGGTAAACTTGGCCTCTCAGAAGGAAAGCACTGAAATATAAACCACAGGTCACAGTTCAAAACTGGCATAGCTCAATAGGACCTGGAAGGCACTGCCAAACTGAAGCTTTCAGTTTCACCTACATAAGCATGCAGATTTCACAGTGTAGAATTAGTATTTTACAACAGCATTTGACAGTTGCTTTATAGTCCAGTCTCTTAAATGCCAAGAATCTCCACCATCCAGGAGGAATTAATGCAACAAGGATTCTGACATCCCCCAGGGAAGATGAGATGGGGTTTCAGGTGCATCTGAGGTGAAAAATGGGACTTTCTGTAGGTTGCGATGTTGGTATTGGTAAAAATTTTGTCTTTCAGCAATATGCAGATGACATGGTCCACAAGTACAGTTCTCAAATTAAACAAAAATACAGAAAAAGAAACAAAACCCAAATTTTTAAAACATTTACATCATGTTTACAAGGGATCCTTGAAGATAAAAGGCAGAAGTCAGATGCACCATTTGAACAGCACACTCACTAGAGGCTTCAAAGCTCAAAAAGCCAGAAGTTGCCCAACTGGAAGTTAAATTTGATTTATTCAGCAGCATTGGACTGGGAGGGGCACAGCAGCTTCTCTGTGTTTCACAATGGAAACTCTTCTTTATTCATTCTGCTTAATTACATACTGACACTGGAAAATTACATTATGAGGACAGTAACTTCTCTAAATAATTGTCACTCAAAGACATTCTGTAATGCTTTGTGATGTCTCCCAAAGCTGGCTATTCAAAGACTGGAGACAGTTTTATGCCAGAACAATTGGTTCATATATGATTGAGGCATTTTGTTTTTCTACAGCTTCACATTATAAAAGCAGCTGCAACACCTGTTGGCCTAAGACATCTCATGTGTGTTTCATTTATCTCTTGGATCAGCCACTGGAAACCTGGCCCCAACACTAAAACTGAGGTTATGAAAACTGGCCAGACTTAAGAGCATTTGTCTTTGGCTTGATTGGAGTTAACAGATTGCTTGTCTAAGAAACCAGACAAAAGTTGCATTTTAGATCTCAAAAGCTTGGGTCTTATCTTGCAGTTTAACCTTTGAACAGAACTAATACAGAGTCACTAGACTGCTTGGAACACTGGGAACTGGCCTTCAAGATCTGGCCACACATTGTTTGTGATTCACCAGTCAGACAGGAGAAAAGCAGGAGGTTGGTGGGCTCATCTGTGAAAGAACGGGTTTGAGGAATGGACACAGCCAGGCACTGAGGTCTCAAAGACTATTAGAAATACAGCAATTAAATGAATTATCAAAGATGTTTCAAGCTTTATATGCTAGAGAAACTCTGACCTAGTCAAATTTTCAAGGTTCCTCATTGGGTATTCTGATCTCTACTCCGAATGGAGGAATGAATGCAGAGCAAAGACCCTGAAATATCACCAGTATGTTTGAATACTCAGATTTTTCAAGATCAGCCCTTACTATTGGAAAGCATTGGACAAGAATTTAAAGAGTAGAAGAGTCAACCACCCTCAATCTTTCAAATCAAAAAGAGACATTAACACAGATTTATACCTAATAAGCCTTAGGATGCTTAGTTCTAGTTAGTCACTCACTTTAATGTTTTTGTGGTAGCATGCAGTAGATTTTCTGACATGTACATAAATAGCAACTACTCTGTCAAGGCTGCCTTGAAATGTGTTTTCAAAGGAAAAGAGAAGTAAGAATCCTGCACTTACTCTTGCTTGTAATACTATCCTTCTCAGATGCTGCTATTCCAGATTTGAAGGTGAAAAAAGAATGCATGTGAAAGGTATTGTGGCAAAACAAAAGAACAGCCATTTAAAAGCAAATAAAGACTCAGTTACCTGTTTTTACTAGTGCTCATTATTCAGATTTAGATTCCTCCAAAAAATACTGTATAGGTGAACACTGCTATCCTCACTGAGACAAGAGGATTTATTTGTGTCTATACATACATAAAGCTTGTGTACAGGAACAGGCATACACAGACACTCTTTTAGTAAGCCTCAACTTCTTTTAGAATAAGATTTCCAGACCCTAATTATCACCTCAAATAATTTTTTAAAATGGTGCATATAATATTCTTGCCCATATTGATATTCTTATCTTTCCCTCATGAAATTATCCTTTAAACAAAACCTTTATATCCCATGCTTCGCATCACAATTCTCCTTGGTCCCCATGACACACAACAATGCTCCAGCAATACTCTGGGCATGGTGTGATAATATACTGGCACAGGCCCTTGAAAGAATAAACAAAGCAGAATAAGCATACTTTCTGTTTACTTGCATGGGAAGATTAGCTCAGTACTAGATCTTCTGGCTGTGGTGACTAATTGTGGTTTGCTCATCTGTGCAGATTTGCTAAGAAAGTTCCTGGTAGGCACTATACATTGGAACTGCTTAACACCAAACATGAACTGAGATTATCCCAGTGTGCTGTTTGATCCCAAATGATCCCACACAGACTAAACTCCTAGTGACTTCAGGTGAAAGTTTGACTCAATTGCACATCCCTGGCCAGCGCTCGTCCTCAAGCACGATTGTAAAGCGAAGCTGCAAAAGACATAGGCTAAAGATGAAGCCAATTCTATCAAACTTTATTTGGTAATTTCTTTCTTTTTTTTTGCAGATGATAAAAGTGGTTCCACACATATGAGAGAGAAAGAATATTCAAACCTGCAAATTAAAACATTTTACATGCCCACACCTTTTTGCAGATAACTTGCTGATACTCATTTCAGCCGTTGCTCTCTTTGTGTATTATTCCCTGGTTTAATTACTGAGAATAGAAAACTTCTGATTACCCTGCATTAGGGGAATCACAGAAAAATGCAGCTGCTTTATGGTCAGTTTTCCATTTCTATCATCTCTCTGAGCATCTGTGCACAATGTTAGTGATTATGAGTTGCACCATTCATTCCCCAGCAAGAGAAACAGTGCCAGAAATTCTGCTGTGTGTTTTGCTTGGCAAAAAATAGAAATCCCTCTGGAAAAAGAAAAGGGAATGAAAGCAGGAAAAAAAAGCAGGTACCCAAGTCTGTTGCATTTTTTTTGGTTTTGTTCAGAACAAATTTCCAAGTGCAAGCAGGTGAAAACAAGTCCTGAACAGTTCCAACATTATGACAGAACAATGGAGGATTTAAGTGTGGCCGTACTCTGTGATATGGCCTAACTCTCACAAGTTGACAGACATTTCTGGTTAATTTTACTCTTATGTTCAATGTTCAAAATAATTGAACATTGGAGTAGAAATCAAAGAACATATGTTTTTCCATTAGACTTACAGTTTTGAAAAGATCTGAGGATTCATTTTGAATTTATGTCAGAGAACTTCAAACAAAAAAATATTTTTGGACCATAGTGCCCAGCAATGAAACTACCTAGTGACGGATAATTGAAAAAATATCTTCTTTTTTTTAAGTCAGAGTAAGGTAGTTATCATGTAACAGCTACTTATGCTACCTTTTATAATAATTTGAAAGAAATTTCTGTAAAAACAGCATGGATTTTTTCCCCTTTTTTTAGTAGATTTTAAGAAGATTTTGGGTAAAGAAAATTTTCAGAGACATTATCTGACCATTTATGAATTTACAAGTACCCTCTAATGCCTCCCTAAAGCAAATGACCCTCCTTCAAATTAAAAATGCAGTAAGATCCCTATGGTGATAGGTGTAGAATACAGCAGCAGACCTAAGTCTTCCTTTTTTCATATAAAAGAATTTTCAACAGATGTTAAAGCTCCCTGTGTATAACGCTCTGATTTAATACCTCACCAATGAGCATTATTCTTTCAGCCAGTAGCAATTTCAGACTTCCTTGTAGCGTATTATCTTTCCTAAAGATTCTGGTATGCTTGTTTTTATGCTTCCATTCAAACACATGGCAGCAATGGGACAGCAGGTTCCAAACCTGCACACCCTGACATCCTATGAGTCTGCCCTTGTAGGATCAGAGCAGTGGGGAAAAAAAAANAAGGGAAAAAAAACCTACAAAAAAAAAAAAAAAAAAAAAAAAAAAAAAAAAAAAAAAAAAAAAAAATCAAACTGTTAAAAATTCTGTTCCCTGGAATCCACTTCTGGTGCTGTAGGACAGTTAAGTCACCAAGGAGTGCCAGGTCAGCATGGCCAGGCAGCAAATCCTGTGGGTACGAGGGTGCATAGCGAACCATGGTGCCCTGATTTGTACCTGGATTTAAAGGAGCATTCACACAGGTTCAGAACAGGGCAACTGAAATGACAGCATAAAAACACAATTGACTTCTGGCCTCCCCACAGGAAAAGCCTGGCCAGCCTCAAGGATAAGAGGACTCAGTGTTTAGTCTTTTTAATTAGCTGTTTTTCCTCAGTACCCTTTTAATTATTTTTACATGGTACCCGCTAGGGAGGCTGCATGGTATTCATTTTTCTTTAGGGAAGAGAGATCATGGGGCCCCTGGCAGCAACCTTCTAGTTTGCTTTCTCTGAGACTGGTCTCTTTACCAGTAGAATCAGCAGGACCATGGGAGTTAATAAGCAGCTGGCCAGATGGTGCCTGTCCAAAGGTGTTGGCTTTGTAGACAACTGGAACTTCTCTTTGGGAATAAAATCAGTGATACAGGAGAGCCAGCCTGCATTTCAATCAAGTACAAGCAGGCAGACTATTAGTGGAGATAATTACCTTGCCTTTTTTTTTTTTCCTCCTCCTCCCTCCCCCTCCCTTTCCCAAAACTGGTAGATACAGACCTGGGGAGTGAGAAACAAAGGATTCCCAGGGTTAAAAAGAACATTCTTCCCAACATTATAAGCAGAAAGCTAAGTGTTATTTATTCAGATGCAGAATTCAACAATTACACCCTCACTGCTGAGTTAAAACCTACGAAATAATGAAATGTCATGCAACAATAAAAGCTTTTGATACAAACAACTTAAAAACAAGTTAAAGACATACTTTATTGGTTTTTCCTAATCAGTCCACTCTTACGGCCTTGAGACCATTACCACAAGGAAATTCAAGTGCTGATGATGCAGCCCTGACAATGCCACCAACTATGCTACTACTGTGTCAACTAACATCATGTTCACATTCCAATACAGAAAATATCTCAGTGCAGCTCAGGCCTGGAGGAAGAATCTACTGACACATTGAAACACACTAAATCACTAGGTAAACACACTAAATCAAAGTTTAATTGCACATCAGAAAAACATCTACACAGTAACAAAAGAACTGCTCTGCCAGAGTATTAAGTTAATAGCATGCGACTGTTGTTTTTTGATCCCCAGCGAAATAAGAGAGTTAAAATAGTAAACAGGAGTCGGAGCTTGTTTTCCTTTTTCATCACACACACAGCACTACCACAAACTAGTCACCACTTCTGTAGCCCCTGGTCTACCTCTCTGAAAGGCAGAACACAAGGTATCATAGTGTGGTGCCTTTGGGATACAGATCCTAACAATCCTCAAAAATTGGAGCTACCAAGAAACTCAACACTGATGTTATGATACAGAATCAAAATGAGGACTTGCATGAACTCTCTTTACTTCTTCCTTGAAACAAGGTGGAACTAATTTGCTATTCCAGCTGTAAACACATCCTTTCTTTCAGAAAGCTTCTTCTTGAGGCAGCACTAGGATCTCTTCCAGCTATCCCACTGACACCACTCCACAAAAGGTGTGTGAATTTGGAGGGGGGACAGGTGAGTTCCCTCAGAGCTGCAGCCATCAAATCCTACAGTGCACAACCCCCTTCCTTCCATCCCGTAGCACAGCAACATAAACTTGCTATATCTGTGCTGTTGTTAGGAAAATAGATCAATTAAATTGTTGCAATGTTTGTTCCGCTCTATAGTGGGGAGCTCTTTCTTTACTACCTGAAAGAGCTTCTGGAGTTGGAAGCTTCTGGGCAGGAGCAAGTTCTCTAGAAACAGACTGTTCTGACAATGTTGAGGCCAACAGAGGAATGCAACTCATTCCAAATTCACATTATCTCCTACCCCATCATGTATTTAAGTTTCCATGTGCATGCCCCTTTCTTGGAGGAAAAGAAAAAAGCTGAAGGGAAAAAAAAGCTCTCTCCTCAAGTATCTTGGTGAATAGATCCATTGCACAGAAATACAGATTATTCATAAATCCTAATTTAAAAGGATTTTTTTTTTTTTGCACATTACTGGGCCAATATGAATAGCCTTTTCAGAACCCTCACTGACAAGTGCAAACTGAATGCTGCTTTGTAGTCTCCATGTTTCTCATGCAAGATTCATACTAGGTAAACAATCAAATTATCAACATTGCATTGTGTCCAAAACTGCCACCAGCTAGAATAGACTTACAGAGAAGTCCCTACACTGAATGCAGAAAATATTTTCTGCAATGTCAAGTAAATCCTCCATTCAGATGACCTATGAATAGCAGCATTTGTGAAAAGCACAAAACCAGAAAAACCACTAGCGTACTTTTCTGTGCTTTCATGCCCTGACACTTCTCTCACCATATTATCCTCCTTTCCCATCTGTGTAATGCCAATCACAGTATAAAAATTCAACTGTAGATGGATCCTCAGAGTCCACATAACAGAAGTTTTGCATGACTGCATTAATTTTTAAGTTACAAATCTGTGATTTGTCTTTTTCCTTCCCAGCTCTCACAAATGGACATCATATGTTCACTAATGTCATTCTCTCCATTTAAAAATCCCATACAGATTTATCTGCTGTCTTTCTGTTTGCAATTATATCCCTAACATAAGGGGTCACGGCCTTTAAATAAAAAAATTTAAGCACAAGGAAAAAAAAAAATCAGAGAAAAGTATTAGATAAAAAGACCTGGCAATAAGATGTATTCATCAGCTCCTCATCACCTGCAGTTCTCTTTTTCCTAACGCTTGAGTTAGTCCCCTACTAAAAAAGTAATATGGATGCAGACCAACAGGCTTGTATCTTCATATAATTAAGAAAATATCTCTGCTGATGCACTCTGCCATAAGATACAAATAGCACAACAGGATTAATCTGCCACCTCTGACACCTTGTCGATTATAGAATCATTGACTCATTCAGGTGAGAAGGGCCTCAAGAAGCCTGTTATCCAACCAATCACTCAAAAACGTCAGCTAGAATCAAACTAGCTTACTCAGGGTTTTACTCAGTTGTGTCTTGAAAGCCTCCAGCAATGGAGGGCCCCCAAACAATCTATTCCATTTCCTGACTGTTCTCACAGTGAGGTGATTTTCCTCCAAGGCAGTCCGTGACACTGGATCTCACTCCCTACGTCTGTGCAGAGATTTGCTCCAAGAAGACTCCCCCTCCATGCTTATGCCACAGAGTGAAGATAGGCTGAGGAGCCTGCAATTCACTGTATTGCACTTCTAACCTTTTCTGGAGATAGGTACAACATTTGGCTTTTTCCAGGAATTGGGGCTCTTTCCCCAATCTCCATGACTATTCAAAGACCATACATTTGTACAGACATGAACCAGCTCTCTCAGCAGTATTGAATGTAGCCTGTTTTATCCCATTGACTTGCATGGGTCATGCTCTCCCAGCTATTCCCTGACATGGTCCTTGTCCCTTGATGGGGCTCAATGTCCTTTTGAACTCTTTCATTAGGAACAGAGGCCTGTGGAACCTCACTAGTGATGGCTGAGACACAAGAGATACAAGGACCTCAGGCTTACCCGTGCCCTGTGTCACTAATTCACACATCCCACTCAGAAACAAGCCCCATCCTTGTCTAGAACCTTGTGGCTATTCATGCACGCTCCATCCTTGTCCAAAACCTTGTGGCTAATATTGGTACTCTCAACATACCCTGGCAGTACCACTGGTGCTCAGATGGATATGCAGCAGGAGGTGACAGTGTAAAAAGACAGACAATCCTAAGCAGTCTCTCCACACCATCCCAAGTCTGAGCACCTGGTAGGCAGCAAATCCACAAAGGCTTCAGGTCAGTGTGGTAGATAGGTGCCTCCATCCCACACACGAGAGATTTTCCAGCAACTATCATCCTCCTCTTTCCCTTTGTGCAGAAACACAGATAAATTAAGCTGTGTCTGACACCTCCCCTGAAGGCCATGTTTTCAGGGCACTGCACCTGTTCTGTAACTACAGCATAAGCCTGCTGCAGGTGCAGAATTTTCAGGGCTTTGAGAGAGCATTCCAGAATAGTACAAAAGATAAACAACTGATTAAATGAGAGAACTATTTGTCTTAAAACAATTGTTGTTTTAAAAGAGCCCAAAACAACAACTTCCTATATGTGTATAAAAAGCTCAAAGGATAAAAGTATTTGCTCAATTAAAAGACAAAACACTTGCACAATTCTTAGGCAATGAGTCACTCTGCAAGAACAGCAATATAAGATTCAACCACCTGAACAAGTTTCAGCAATCTCTCCTCATGTTCCAAGCTTTGTACATCCATTTAGGAAAAGCATTCCCCTCTCTCTCGTACCAAGTCATACACAATTGGTTTGTTACATCTCAACAGCCCCCTTCAAAATAACAGTGGTATAATAATTTTGTTTGTAAAGAATTTCCACGGGTAAAACAGGCTGGAACAAAGCAAACACTCTGCAGACAGAAACAGGGATTCAACCTCACAGCTCAGTCAACCTGGTTATATTTAGTATTGAAACTTTTGCCAGAACAGCAGTGATACCTCACATTACCACTGCCACCGTTAACCATAGGAACAAATGATCTATTAACATAGAAACAAATGATGAAAAATAAGCCATTTTATACCAGACCACAGGCATTGGACTTTTACACCGGATCTGGTTGTATTATAGACCAGAACTAGTTTCCAGAAATCTAGGAATTAAACTTTACAGAAGTTTATTTTTACAGCCTTTACCTCATACAATAATGACCACTGCATTATTGCCAAATGATATTGAAGCATTCCTTTTGCTTTCTAACTTGCCACAACAACCAGTGAAAACCAGATTTCATTGCAAGTTCCTCTATTAAACTGTGGACTTGTTACATGCTCATCTAGATAAGCAATGGAGTTTTAGCCACCAAGGTAAAAGTGACATTTTAAGGGCAAAATAATTACATGCAATTGAGCCCTTTTCCCTATGCCTATTCATAGGATAATTTAGTAGGCAGTGTGTATTGGGTCTGACTGAGATGGAGTTAATTCCCCCTACAGCCCTCACAGAGCTGTGCTCTGCATTGGTCTCTGGAAAGGTGCTGCTGTGTTTTAGCTCTGCTGAGCAGAGCTGGCCCAGCATCATTTTGTCTCCCCAAAATTCAGTAGGCTGGAGGTGGGAGATATCTAGGGAGGGGACACAGCCAGGACAGCTGACCCAAACTGACCAAAGGGATATTCCACAACATATGAGGTGAGTTCAGATATAAAAGCTAAATTAAAAGGGGAGGAAATGGCAGGGGGATATTTGTTATTTACAGCACTTTCCTTCCAGAGCAGTTGCTTCCTGGGAAGTGAGAGCACATCACTTGCTGATGGGAAGCAGAGAATAAAATATTTTGGTTTGGGGTTTTATTTTTACCTTTTATTGCACATGCACAATCTTCAGTTTTTCTTTATTAAACTGCCTTTACCTTGACCTGTGAGGGTTCATCCTATTTTCTCTCCTCTGTTCTGCTGCAAAGGGGAGTGATGGAGCAGCTCGGCAGGTACCTGGTGTCAAGCCAAGGTCAACTCACTGCACAACATTAACTTAGACAGCTTCACTTCAGCAGCTTTGTCGTCTGCTGATGCAGCTAAAATTACACAGGCCCAAGGCATCTGAAATGGCCAGAGCAAACCAGCAGAATGGTCCAAAAGGTCAAAGGTCTGGTCTGAAACTGGAGGCCACGTAAGACAACTATTGGTATGGCATTTTCAGCTAAAGCACAGACTGGAAGGATTCTGTTTATCTGCTTGTGTATCAGTTTCAACCTGTACAGGAATATCAATTACTTTTCAAGGATAGCCCTCACCTTGTTATTTCAAAAGTGAGGAGTGATAACAGCATATGTTGATTTTCTTATCTTTCTCACAAATAGTTACAACTTAAAATAAAAACTAACCTTGCATCTCACAGAGAAAAGGACATTTATTCACCAGAATTTTTAAAGGTGTGAAATTCAATTTAATAATAACAACAGGTATATTAAATTACAAAGCTTTAGAAAATATATGTAATTAGGTGAGAACATGGTCATTTAAGCAGATATTTCTATTGAATCTTTGCTAGACTCCATGCTTGTCACCAAATTAGATGTTGTCCCATGGTATGCATTATAAATGAGGCAATTCATTTCATGAGGTTTATAACCAGTGACTGGAATTATAATCAACAATATATAGTAGTGCCTTCTAATATCTACAATATTTTGGAGCTTATTATGAGTTCATGCCAGTTGCATGTGACAGCAACTCCCCTGTCTTTGTACAGACTCCTGATTTATGCTGGGCTACACAAGAATAAAGTCTTCAAATTTATATGAAATATTTTGGTGCTTAAATATGTTTTTAAGGTACACAGGATTGTCAAGCCATTTGCATACTACAAGGTATTTGCCAAAAACAGAAAAGTGGGATTAATTTTGTTTTTAAATGGCTATCATAATTTACAAACTGAAATTTTTCTATTTGCATAAAGCTGAAGGTCATTTACTCCCTTAGCCCCCAGAAATAGCAAAGGAATGAGACTATTCTTTTTTTCCTTTTTGAGGCTACATGCTGCAATACATGCAGCAATCCTGGATCTCTTCTGCAATTTTGATTTAAAAAAAATCAAAAAACCAACATCTTTTCCTATACCTATTGCTGAATCCTACTAAGAAGTTTTTCCATTTCTCTCAGAAGGAAATTTCCCCACCTCCAACAGCTATAATCATTTAAAATGCATCACAGTAATCTTATCCCATAGGTATCTACTGAAAATTTCTACCATACATATCAGATGCATTCCTTATTCACATGTCAAAGAAATTGTAAAATTATACTTTAAGCGCCACAAAAGCAACAAGAAAGAATTTCTGCAAAGTCAGCCTCCCTACAGAAACTTGGTGGGGGGTGGGAATTGTTTTATGTGCAACATATTTAGACACTGGGTTGCCCCTAAAGTTACAGAAAAGCAGGGTTTCTCATTGACAGGAAATGCCAGACTCCAGGACAAGCGAGACTAAAATATGGAAGTATTAGCCTCTATACAAACCAGAGATGTAAAGAGAGACTCAGTCATATTGCCCTGGGAAGACTTCCTGGACTCCAGAATCTCAGTGAAATTAGGCCTTGATAATTTTCCTTCTCCTTAATTATCTGCTACTATATTAAGTGCTATCCTCAGTTTTCTTGATCAGGTACATAGGCTCCCTGCGTCTACAGCTTTCAATCAGCCTCATTAGGCATAGTGTCCCAGAATAACTGACCTTGGAAACTCTTGCCATTCCTTAAATCCTGCCTCTGAGATCTCCAAGGTCCCTCTGTAGAGACAAGGCCAAACCCAATCTCATCTGGTTCATGGGAGCATAAAGCATGGAAATTCTAGTTGAGCTACCCAATCCAATAGTTCTGCAAAATTTGGCATTCCCAAGAAAGCCTGCTTAGCAGGTTTGCTGCACAGCGACACGATCTGGAATCCTGACAAGCAGAGTGCCACAAGACTGATGATGCAAGGCTTTCAAGATACTCAGCTCAAAGGCAGAACTAACAAGTGGACAATTCTGACCTTAACACCACAAGAGTTCATGTCAATCCTATCTCAGATCCTGCTGAATGGAAATCCCACTGCTCTAAAAATGTTGCAAAGAAAACATTCCAGGCTTAAGAAGGTATCATTCTTCTGAACACATCCAGTTCCTTCTGTTTATCTCTAAATATTTGTCCACACTCAGCAGCACCTTGGCTCAGTGTGTCATTTTCTGCACATTGATCCACTGATTACAAGAGAGACGGAAATAAACCTCTGCTAACAGGAAAATGTTTTCCAACAAATAACCAAGAGTTGAGCTGAGCTTCAAATTCCCTGTTCCAGCCAAAGCTTTCAGGTATAAGACTGGTTATTCCACCCAGCTGCGAAACAAGGAACAAAAAGAACAACATTCAACAGTTGGAATTATAAGAAACCCAGCGTCTTTCAACCATTAATCATATTCTTGCTAAGATTCTCAATACAACACATTATTGTGAAAGCTGGAAGCATAGGAAATAATTCTAACCTCTGAAGAATACTTTGACTTGATAGGATATTAAATAGTTTTACAACTATGTAAAGTATAGCAGAACGGCATACGCTCAAAGGGAGCTGATTTCTACTATTGCAAGTAATTATATTGTCTAGACCACTGAAATATCATGTTGAAACAGCTAGAAAAAGACATTGACTTGGTTTCTCATTACAATAAGCGTAAATCTAGAGTATTGCCACTGAAATCAGAGTTCCTGCATAGCAGTGCCAAAGCAGCACAAGTGTACCACTATCCCACCAAAATTCTTTAACTTCTTCTTTCTTGAAAGTTACAGCTGAGAAATAAAAATAAAACACTCCATAATCACACAGTAGAAATCCATAACAAGGTACAAATTTTATACTGAGAATCTAAAGGGCAAGATTTACTCAGCATGAAGACAAAGGCAGGAAAGCCTATACCACACAGGAGGAGATATACAAGACAGAAGACTCAGCACATCCATTTCATACATGGAGGCCAAGGTGTAGAAAGAATAAATATTTCTGGTTATTTTAAAAGCTTTGCAGCAGGTCCATGATCAGTCTGAAACAGGATGAGTATAAAAACACTGAAACTTCATACTTAAAATAAACATGCAAGGTCAGTTGATCAGGAAAACACAGAAGGTGTTAAGCCATGAGCCAAGAAAAACACCCACTCTTTCAAGCCAGAGATTTAGGAGGAAAGAAAAAAAATATGGTGAGTAGCCATTGTAAAAAAGTGAACAACAACACAAAAGCATTAACATCTTGGCCTTAAAAAGATTTTACAGCATGGTCACTGGCATTCAGCAAAAGGAAAAAAAATAAACAAAAACATATCCCCATAGAGTCATAAATAAATTGCTGAGACATCAGCTGAGGTGGAGGCCTTTTTGAAGAATACAAAAAAGGCCCAAGGCTATAGACTTGTCACATCAAACCAGAGAAGGTTAATTTCCTAGAACACGAACTAATAAATGGTAAGTGAAGAGAAGGCACGAGGTAGTCTCTCACATGACTTTCTGACTAGGACAGGGATGCCAAAGGACTTAGAGGAAAGGGATTTAATTCTTTGTAGACCGCTATGTTTGGACAACTCTGATGTCTCTTTGTTTGCTTTCTCTTTGAAACCTTCCAGCTCCAACTTGTGTTATTTACCTATACCCACACTGACATCTGTCAGCTGGGTTCTCAGAGCAATTTAACTGGTATGTCCTCAACCGGCCAGTCACGCTCAAAAGGACACTACTGTTCCCCAGGTTCCTCAGCTATTCCCTATGCACAAACACAGCTATTCACTTACCACATTCATATGTGGCTTCTGCTGCACTGTGCTTGATTCCCCACTACAGATTTCCAGGAAGCAATCTCACAGCTGAGCAATCATGACTCTCAGTGCAATAAAGTGCCACACTTGCCTCCTTTCAACAGATAGGGCCTTCTCTGCAGCATCTAGAGAACAAGCAAGGATGTTCTTTATATGAAACATGCATGGAGGATGGACCAACAATGCACACCCTAGAGCTGTATTTTTTAAGTTTTATTCTTTGTCCCTTAAAACAGAAACAAGCAGGGGAGCACTTAACAGCATTTGCAACATGAAAAGCAGCAGATTTCATATGATGTGCAGAAGTCACAGAAATGCAGATATTTTGCCTTACACAGCAAACTAGTTCATGCTAAAAGAGCTACAGAGTAAGTTAATCTCAAAATGTACACTTAAAGCAAGTTTGCTGGTTTCAGTACTCACAGACCCTATAACCAAGATTCTATTCTTGATACCTGGGATTGAAAATACAAGCCACTGTAAGACTTACAACCATAAGTATAGTGAGAAGGGACTGGTATTCTGGCAGAGGTATCTGATATGAAACCTCAAAATTAGTTAGGAATTCCAAATCATCCCATACAGTAAAAGAGCATTCAAAAGCCTCCCATAACCAAAACTGTACACAGTGAACTACTTTTGACCGTGCAAGATAAGATCTTCTCTTTAAACCTCTTTTACAAAACATCTTTTTCCTCTGAAATTCCTTTCAAACTACTCTGACTGTTTAAGAATCCTCCTCAAGTCCCAGATGCAGAGAGCATGCCTAGAACACTTTCTCTTCAGCTGTTATGCAGAATGTAAGGACTCAAGTAAGGTTTTCAGCATTTCCATGGAACAGGAGTCTATCAGTCTGTATCTCTTTCAAGAGGATGATTATGTAAATAAGCCTGTGAAAGCCTATCTTCACTCAGATGAATAGTGACAGTGAAGTCCTGCAACACATGAAGGTGTGTCTTTCTAAACCAGGAAGGGGAAATAGGCTTACTGCAGTCACTATACATATTTGCCTTGAGTCTTTGATTAAAAGACAAGGCTATATTGAGACATACCTTCCATAACTACATTCAAAGAACTGCTGCTTTGATCCAAGTCTCTCCTGCACAGTTCCCACTACTTGCACATCCAAGTTCCTGGTGATACATGGAAACAGCACAGATCCCTTTCCCTGTGTCAGGCTCAGATGAGGTTTTTGAGGTGGTAGAACCCAGCAGCATTTGTCACCAGTTTCCCACTCTCTGCAAAGGGGACTGTGTTGCTTTCTACAGCATCAGGAAAGGATATAACACAAACAGGTCTACTCCAGCTGGGGTGCCCTGTGCTCTTCTCCTTTCAAACATTCAGATCACTTACCTCTCAGGTATTTGTGTAGACCCAGAAGAAGAGGGCTTCTGATTTTATAAGCTCATGCACAGGATGCAGGGTTCATCAGCAGCTGTAGGGCAAAAATCACACACTTCTAAATGAAGGCCAAACAGTAATTCTGCTCTCACTGTGATCAAAGAAAAAATATCTTCATTGATTTCACAGCATTGCTCCCAGGTTATACCCTTTCATTCTATTATCTGCTTCCTGTTCCCAAGTCTACCTATCACATTTGATAGTATCTCTACAAAGTTGTAAGGGCTGCAGAGACCTTTCTGGTGATTTTCAGACAGACATCTACAATAAGCACAGATAATCATCCACCCCTGAGTTAGGCCAACTGAGCTCTCCAATATTACTCAGGTATTGTCTTGCTACCATGAGAAGTTGAGGCTAGGGCCTGGAAAAGAGGCTTTGGGATTTTATTCGTTTCCAAAAATACTCTCAGGACTTTTGTCATAGCTTTATATTTTATTACCACAATCCTAATTTGGAATAACCAAGAGCAATAGCCTAACGACAAAATCACTATATTCAAAATATCATGTTAACAATAGGCTTCCCTTAAAAGAAGATTATCTTTTTGGAAATATCCAGCACAACACTAAATTGTATGCATTTCAAAACCTAAGGAAACCACAAATCCATTATAAAAGACACATATTCCAATGTTTAGCATCTAATATGAAGTGTATTTGCAATACTTGGCTTTTGTGCAGAATTAGGAGGTGTTAATGTATCAAATGCTACCAAACAAAAAAAACACATTTTTTGAAACACAGTAAAATAACACTTGACAGTTTCAAAACTGGAAGAACCATAGGACCTTCCTTAAAAATTCCTGTTGTTGTAACTGAAAAAGTTGTACTACATTATTAAAAAACAAACTTTCACAACCCATTCTTTCATGAAATTTATTGCCCACTTTCTTATTCATATAATTAAATGCTGGAGTTTCTAAAAGACCCCCTATTCTGCTGCTGTAGTAGTGAGGACTCCCACTTGCCCATAAAGGTCTGAACTCTGCAGTTTTCACATGACCACTGGTGAGATAAACCCATTGCTGACTAGAACTTCTGCTGCAGTAAGAAAAGCACCATCTACCCCAGGAAGTAACAGAAATTAAATCAGAACTAATTTAAGGACACAACAGAGGGGGGAATCACAAAGGTGCTTAAAACATTGGTTTGCCCTTCACTGTGTTTGGTGACCTGCGTTGCAGAGGGTTTTAATGAGGATTGATGACCAGCTGGGGTTAATTGCCCTCAGCTGCACCTCAGGCCATTAACTCCTCCCTATCAGTTATTAATCCCCAGGAAATATCCTGTACCTCTCTGCTTGTTGCTTAATCGTAAGTAGCAAGAGATGATCAGCTAGTCAAGGTCCTGGTGTGGTGTGAGTATTCCTATTCCTGCCTCTTCACGCAGCATGTCTCGTGCTTTAGGACAAACTATTTAGATATCACCACACTGAGGGCACAAAAGGATGAAGAAACACACGTGATAGTCAGAAAATAAACATTTTATCTGCTGACTGCATTTCACATTTCTTCTTTAGAATAAACATAATATTTATAGCTTGTATACTTTGTGAAATTACACAAATCTGTTTGCAGTCCCACTGCTATTAGACTACTAAGGGCTCTTTTCTTTGCAGCTCTAGAGCATTTGATGGGGCCAGGGCTCTTATTACTGCTGATTTTAAAGCAAGAAAGTACCAAGCAGATGTTACTAAATTGTAGACTGAGAAGTAAAAGCCCTATGGTTGGACCAAGACACTGCACCCAAGAGAGCTGTGGAAGCACAGAATCACAGGGCTGGAACACTGTGCTTTCCTTTGGAAAATGCACAGCTCAAAGGAGAGTCAGTCCATCCCTACCCCTACTTTTCCCCACTCACTGAAACAGTAGTTTGGCCCAGGCTCAAACCCATGTGTTAGCAGAGGATGATCAGAGAGTTTGTGCTTGGAGCTAATATAAAAATAAGAACACAGTTTTATGTTTTAATTCTATTGTAGTGAAAGATGGTAGTAGAAATGGATTTGACTGAAGAAAGGAAGTGGAATTTTTATGATATGACATCCTATGGACAAAAATTATTTAGTCTTTCTTTACTGTTTGCACCCCAAATTTGAAATTTCTGAGAACATGGCTATGAATCAGGATATGTATAAGTAACACCCTTTAATCCAGACCTGATGAATTCCCCCACTCTTAAAGACGACATGCAAATACCCTACTGAGTGATTTGAGGATCATCTATCTTGACTGCATCTTCAGTGAGAAATCCTACGTGCTCTCACTGTGTCATTTTGTATCAACTTCACAGAAACAGCAAAAAAAGTTTACTTTTCCCTTTCATTCTTTCCCTTTCCAGTTTATTTGAACTCTCATATTGTGAGGTTTGTGGGGCACTGACATTTTTTTAATGGATCAACAAATTAGGTCCTTTTGTCTGAGAAAACTCTTACAGGTAAAAGAAATTGTGACTTTGATCAATATCGAGGAAACATACAGTGCCTCAAGCCCCAAAGGCTACAAGCTGTTGATTAATATTTTGCTCTTTAAAGGGAATAAGATCACATTAAGCTTCAGATCAAAATATAGATCATTCTAGGTCACATTTATCAGTGATCCATAGTGATATAAATTAACTCAATTACATATTTTATTTGTATACAAATAAAATGAATGTTCTGCTACCCTACTTAAGTGCAATTATCTACAAACACATATAACACTTTTTGTGCTCCTTCTGACAATGTCATAATTTTCATAGTTACAGGCAGGACACATTTTGAACATTCAGTAGAATAACATCCATTTAGAGAGTTAGACTTAAAAATCAACATTTGCTCAATAAAAGTTCTCCCAAGACGTGGGTGCTGTCAAAAATAACAGAAGAATCAAGAAAAAGATTGTCCAAAGAGGTAGTATATAAAATTCCAGAACAGCTTGTTTAGGTCCTTATACAACCTCATCTATAACAACTTTTTCATCAGCTTCAGTAGGCTTTGAATCAGGCTCCAAGTTGGAATGGAAGTTGATGATAAAAGTAGGAGTGCACTGGCTGATGCCAACAGGCTTTGAATCAGTCCATTGTCATGAAAGCTGTTTACAATGAATGAATAAGTAATCCATGCTGTGCTATATACACTACCTCACTGCTAAGGATAATTAAGCTAGTGTAGCTTACTGAGTCACTGTTCTTACCATTTGCACAGCCAACTGATGTATTCCTGAATATTTTCTAAAACAAATCTTTAAATATTTTTAAAATTTTAAATCCAAAGATTTTCATGGGGTTTATATTAAAAAAAAAATATACAATAGAAGCTCTCTTCCTCCTACATTAGTTTCTTTTAACCTAAGAGCTGAGCTAATCCTGATGAAACATCTTTACATCGACTGCCCATGTTTTACAAAATGTTTTTCCCTAATTAAATGAATCAGATACATCATAGTCACATTTATTAAATTTTGTTAATTATTAGGTACGTTTTCACACAAAGAAAAATTTAAAGATTCGTTTAATGTCACGTCTATCTACAGTAGATAACGAAATCATATTCATTAAAGTTACTGATTTAATTCCTTTGCCTGGAAGTAGGTGAGGGAACTATGAATACATATGTCAGTTCACTTTAATATTAAAAACACATATTGTAAGCAGGAACAAGTGTATATTTTTAAAGACCATTTGTGAAATGTGCTGGACTTACAATGTCAGATTCTGAACTCTTATGTTCCTATAAAGGATCTATAGAATGTAAGGGACTCCTATGCAGCTATTGTGCTTGCCTCTTAGAATGGGGATTAAATAAGCAGTTATATCCATCTTAAGCTTTTGCACAATTTTTTGTAAAATACATACTTTAACTCAACTAATCACCAGAATGGGCTTCTGCAGAGACTAATGACTAAAATTTCTTGGTATATGTTATGGAACAGTGGTTCACAATGGTCTCTCCTGTCCTTAAAGGATATAAGTACGTTATGAAAACAGTACTACTGAGTAACAACTATAATATAGAGAAATCTGGTTTTATGTCATTACAACGTTAATTTACACTCATGAGCTAATTGTTCATGTAGTTTACTATCAAACATATAATAAGGAAACACTGGTTATGATCCTTCAGAAACATCTGTTGAAGGGGTTTTGGTCACTGGCGTTCATAATTCACAAACCAACCAACCTAGGAATTCAAGTTAGCAGCTTGAATGCTAAGACAGAAATTAAAGTCTAGAAAATAAGTCTGCCTGCAGTTCATGGGAGAAGACAGCCACAGAGGCAGTTCAGCCCACTGAAGATCTTTGGACAATGGTCTGTGTGCCTAGGAATGACTCCTAACTGCCAGTTTCAGATGCTGCCTCATCCCAAGTTCTCACTCTGTATCAGGTCAGAATCAGGCACCTATGATCCCTTCTCCCATTCTGCCCTGACTACTGCAAGAAGGAAACCTTACCTTCTTGGTGAGGACGTGTTCCAACTAGACCTCTGATTTAGACAAATCAATCTTATGGCTTGGAAACATGCCCTACATGACATACTCACAGGTCAGTTAAATTCAGCCTTTCTCCTTAGAAGTACAGTCTACAGATAACAAGCACCCAGATTGGATCCCTTGGGTAAATGCTTGCAACTGGTTGGGATGAATCCGGTCTTTATAGGTACATCACACCTGAAGGATGAGATGTCATTCAGAGGGATCCAGACAAGCTCAGGAAGTGGGCCCACAGGAATCTCATTGAATTTAACAAGATCAAGTGGAAGGAGCTGCACACGTGTTGGGGCAATCCTCCTTATCAGTACAGGCTGGGAAATGAATTAATTGGGAGCAGCTCTGCCAAGAAGGACTTGGGGGTGCTGGCGGATGAGAGGCCGGCTATGACCCCGCAGTGTGCACTCACAGCCCAGAATGCCAGTTGTGTCCTGGGCTTCATCCAAAGCACAAAGGGAGAGGAGGGGATTCTGCCACTCTGCTCTGGTGAGACCCCACCTGCAGTGCTGCATCCAGCTCTAGAGTCTTCAGCACAGGAATGGCATCAACCCATTGGAGTAAGTCCAGAGGAGGCCACAAATATGATCACAGGTATGGAGCTCCTCTCCTGTGAGGAAAGGCTGAGAGGATTTAGTTTGTTCAGCGTGGAGAGAAGGCCTTGGGATGACCTAATTGTGACCTTCCAGTACCTGAAGGGAGCCTACAGGAAAGATGGAGGGACTTTTTACAAGAGCATGTAGAGACAGAACAATGGGGAATTGACTCAAACTGAAAGAGAATAGGTTTAGACAAGATATGAGGAAAAAATTATTTGCAGTGAGGGAATGAGACACTGGAATAGGTTGCCCAGGGAAGTCATGGATGTCCCATCCCTGGAAGTGTTGAAGGCCAGGTTGGATAGTGCTCTGAGCAACCTGGCCTAGTGCAAGGTGTCCCTGCCCATGGCAGGGGGATTGGAAGCAGATGATCTTTAAGATCTTGTCCAATCTCGGCCATTCTATGATTCTATTAATATATTTGTTTACTAGGAGCAAAGATAAGGACAGATTCATCTCTAATTCTCTGAAATACAAATCTGAAATTTGATATTGCCTAATACTTTTCTATCATTCTACAGATAGTGACAGAACAAAATGCAACAGTAATCTAAGGCAGCACTATATACAATATCTATTTTCCACTACTAAACTCGCCTGCCTTTTTAACATTACAAATAGAGATCTATATTCAATCCTTCAGAATCCAGCTTGCATTTTGAACATAAATTTGCTTCGCCTTACTCATGGGGAGAAGGAAGAAATCTAATCAAATTCTACTGAGTGTTTTCTCTGCTATAATTTAGTGGTAAAACTGGCAGACTGCCTAACCACGTCAAAAAAAGATACATTTGAAATGCTGTAACTATAAAATAACAAGGAAGCTTTTAGCCACATTCATGTAGTGGAGAGTATGAAAATGTTTACTTGTAATGTTGTTAGCATATGAAAAGATTAATCTAACAGGAAAATACATTTTAAAGTTGTGAAATTGTCTTGCTTGGTGTATAAATATTTTATGTAAATAAAAGCGGATTTGAGATTCATATAACATTTATATATTTTTAAAACTAAAGGCATAGCAACTGACTCTGCAAGGCATTTTTCAGTAATCCCCTCACTCTGCTATCTCCACTAACGCCTTTATTTGTTTATATTAGCTTTTCCCCTAATGAAGATGGCGCCGGTGGTTCTGTCTGGCTGAGCTGCTGACAGGACACCATCAACTTCCAGGGAAGGCATCACTGAGGGGGAGCAGGCTGGTTTTCAGCTCAGTGATTCCCATTGCAGGCTACGGTGAAAGAAAATTGATGCCAAAGACATGAATAAGGAAAGGTGACTTTTCCTCAAGATTGTGCTCGGAGAATTCTGAGGAAATTGAGGTGACATATAGAGATGCTGATCTAAGTGCTTCCAATGTCCTAGGTAACTTCCTCAGGTTGGGGTTTTTTTTGGCACTTTTTTTTCATCAAGTTGTCACCAGAACGCAAAAGCCATTTTAGATTGTTGAAGAATTGGAGACAGCTTCTCAATCACATGACAGAGAGGGGTAAAGGGGCCTAAACACAAATTGAAAAAACAGACATTCTTTTTTTTATTCCAATTCAACTTAATCAGGGCTTATTTTTATTATTTTTTGTTATTTGGGACAATTTTAAAAGTGTCCTCCATTCAAGAAACAGAACATAATGGCCTGGCAGACTAATGGCCAACTAACAATACCAAGTAATTTTCATAAGAGGCAGGCAGTTGCTATCACAACCATCACTCCTGCAATCTAAGAGTGGGATTACTTTGTGGAAGAACCACCACTTTCCACCAAATTTCAAAACTTTTTTAAAAGTTACAGCAGACAATGAATGTCTGAGTCAAGATTCAGAGGAAAGACAAAAATGTTACTGCTTTGGAGGCTCAAATTCACAATTTTCCAGAGAATAGAAATGTGTCCATTAGAGAATCTATGAAATTACACATTTTCTTTGTAAGCCAGATAGCATTAAAACCCAACTGAAGAACAAAATTTTCTGTGTCTGGTTATTGGGGAATGTGGTGAGTTACTGCCTCCCAAATCATAACTACAGCACTAGAATTTTTTTTTATTAACTGTTGTTAAAAAAGGAAGACTTCCATGATCCATGTAGCTGTTTGATATGGTTAAAAACCACTCATTCTAATCTAGGATTATAGTATATATTTTTTCTCTATTGTCAAATCTAAATAAAACTGAAAGTGATAATACAGTGAAGTTTATACAGTGATAAATATAATGAAGTCTGTGGATTTGTGTCACAAAGTTAATCAAATCAAAGGAATTAAATTAAAATCTAAATCTAATTTCCTGGATGGAAGCATAGCCAAGTTTACATGGTGCAAATTTGTGGATCATTCTGCCATTGTAAATGCTTGTGAAATTTTGGGGCTGGGGAGAGGGATGGCAGGCTGATGCTAATACACACAAAGAACTGGATGATTCAAGCACTTTGACACACCTAATCCTGGACCATCAACTCTCCTAACACACAGTCAGAAGCATTCTGCATCAGGTTCCCAGTTGTGGGTTTTTTTTAAAGGCATTTATGTGAGCCAGTATTGAACATCAAGGGATTTCCTCTGAAATGGAAAATTACTCTTAGCAGTAAAAAGACATGGGTTTCAATTGGGATAGAGAAGCTGCATCAGGAGAATGATCCAGCAAATAGCACCAAATAGAAAACTTAAAAATCCCTTGAAGATTCCTACAATAATTTTATCAAAAGGCACTTTGTACACAAATTGTACACTTGTTCCTCATGGGGTAGATCTTAACACTTGAAGCAGCAAGAGACAAACAGCAATGATTTCACCCATGACACACTATCTGAAAGCAGGAGGGAAGACAACCACCTGAACAAATAACCCAATTCCCAAGTATAGATCTGCATCACTCAAACTAAAGATTGTTTTGTTATTAATCAGAATAAGAGAATCAACAATTAAGTAATATCTTTCTTTTAAATATCAAATGCATTGAAGCAGTAGTAATTTATTTTTGTGTCATTATTTCTCTTGAAACTATGCAAAATAACATTTCTAAATGCTGGTTTTCTAAAAACATAACCATTAGGATAGTTGTTACATATTTAATTTCATGCTCCACTCAGCATAAAGCAGTTGAGAGACTGCCAGCCAGAGCAAATTAAGTAACTGGTTAGATAATTTCCTGCTTAATTGAAAGCAGGTAGTTTTTAAAGTAATAATTGATTTTGTTTCTAATAAGTGTGTAGCTATTTCTTTCTTTTTCTATTCCTGCTATTAAAGGAGATTGCACTAAACCTTTGTACACTGTTAATGACAGGCACAGGAGGAAAAGAACTGGAGAACACTGTTTATTTAGTATTTTAGATGTTAATTGCAGCAAAAAACCCCAGCAGAATGGCACCCCAATAATGGTACTGTACGTCAAGATCATTACTTCAGAATGTAATCCAGGCCAAAAGTTCTCATGTTCATGTTCTTCAAGGACAAGAGGGGAGCCAGCAATCTCAGTGTCATTCAAGGTGAAGAAGCATCAATTATCCTAGCAGACAATAATCAAGCTCAGCAAAAAAAAAAAAAAAAAGGGATTTTGGTATGACTACTTTCCTTTACTTTTAGGAATGGTCACTCCAAAAGAAACCTCTGATGCCTAAAGATGATAGGTAAAGAAATCTTTGACTGACGATGTCATATGATGTAGTAGAAAAGGACTTAATTCTCTTCAGCTGTTCAAAATGCATCTGTCACAAGCAGTTATTCACCTGAAAATTTGATTTAAAAGCAAAAGAATAATTGTTCTATTAAAACGTTTGAACAAAATAATACATTTTTTGATATAAAGAAAAAATTAAGATGACTGTGTCCATACTTTCTTTTTCTGCTTCTTTGAAAATTAATAAAACGCAAAGCACATTCTACATGTGCAGAAAGTATTCCTGCAATCTTTGTATTACAATCCAGTGTTTTGACAAGTTGCTATAAGAAATAGTCAAATTCTAGTGTGACTCATTTTCGACTCTCTCCTCATAACTGTTGAGTACCTGACTGCTTCTCTTCCACAGCTGCATATATATAAGCAATAATTCCCTGAACTGAGTGACAGAAAACAACCTGGAGTCTAAAATCAGTAATATATCTGTAAAAAACCTATTTTATCTGTATAAAAAAGCAGAAGCTATAGCATCATATATACATATACACATAGTAGATTTATAACCACCACAAAATGCAAAGATAATTCTCTCAATGAAAAATCACTGCTGATTCCAGGCTGTCAGGCATTTCCCATATTGCTATTACTGATTAGCACGCTGAGACAATTAAGACCTGCCCCAGGTAGAGCAAGCAAGAGTTCTGCAGCCTGTCAGTAGGTTGATCCATGCATTACTGAAATAATTTTTTTGCAGCTTTAAGTATTTAAATCTGGTGTTTAGTATACAAATCCTTCTTCTGAATTTACAGTCTTACATGCAAAGATTTAAAGGAAAACACTCTATCCTCACAGAACATAATGCAGAGGCATGCAAGGGTATCATAAGATTTGGGGTTATCTCCTTTAGTTTCTGCTAAGTACAGTCACTGGCATTTGCTAGTATGCCAAATGACATGAGGTTTTTTGGTTTATCCACACTGACAAATCTCTAAAGAAGCTAATAATCTTAACAGCGACACTACGATGCTTTCTCTGAAAATTATGGCTGCTAGCCCTAATGAATTCTCATCTGCATAAAGGTCATCCATACAGTACTTACAGTTTGCCTATTCATATACAAAGACACTAAACCATGCCTGTATTCCTGATACAGGAACACTCCCCTGTTTTCACATGGGAGTACATATGTAGAATTAGAACTCAGACTTCCTTACATATATGTGTGAACTTCAGTCTGTAATGTTGTGGTCTAGAGTGGTTGGGGAGGGAGGTTAATAAGTGCAAAATGGATATTTTCTTCAAAGAATTTAAAAGTACATGCCTGAAGAATATGGTGTCATCATGCACTGCTATTGTAACGTAATCATTCAATGGCAAAACAGTACTAAAATTTCCAGAGTTTCTCTGCTTCAGGTGAGGAGTGCTTCCCATATCACTACTTCTGAAGTTAAACGCTGGATTTCCTACCCACTTATGTTTCCAGTCCTCAAAATTAAAGAAATTAAACTCAACACATGCAAAAATATTGCAAAACCTGACATTAAGTAGCATGTCTCACCTAATGTCATGTTTATGTTACAGTGATTTTCAGTTCAGCAACAGGATTGGGGCTGATTTACAGTATCTGCTTTTGATATTTATAGAATTTCATAGTCCTCCTTTTGTCTCCTTAGAGATCAAAGAAAATTACATTAAATCTGCAAATTGCTAGGCTGTCCATCACAGACCTTAGGCCAGGATCATTTAGAGATCAAACTTACACAAAAAAAAAAGCTGTGGGAAAGGAAGATGGAAAAAGAGGAAAAGGTAGAAATATGGTGTGGATGTGTGAAAACTGGAGGTAGGGGAGGGGGACATGCTTTACTCCATAATATCCAAATGAATGCTTCATGAATGGTCACTCCAGTAAAAATCTGGGATATCTAAGGGCAGTGGAAATATTTCTGGTGGACATGCCTCTTCATATACTCCCATATCTCTCCAAACCCCCACCCCAAAAAACACCAACCAACCAACCAACCAGACTTAAAGATTTCATTCTTTATACTTATTCAAATGTCAGACATCCAAATTCTGGTGGAAGTTATTAAGAATTGCTGTCAAGTGACTTAATCTTGTTGAACCAATGGACTAAAGGTAGCTGATGCTTAAAAGGAACAAAGATACAGGAGAAATACTTTCAGGATGTGACTGCACATTTACTGTATTATATATACACATGTACAGTGTAAGCACACATACATGTAACTCACATAAATACACTATGCTTATGTTTAGATTCTGCAGTCCAAAAAAATGCAGAGTACTAAATGTGTGCTTTACTCCTGGAATTTTCACCAGTCCTTCCACTGCTGAAGACAATGAATGCTTTGCTATTTGGACAGACTTTAGGGTGCTGAATTGAATAATGACCACAGGACACAACTAAGCAAGCTGTAGTTGCCAAAACAACTAAATAAGCTATTTTCAAAACCACCCCTAATTGACCCCAACTAAGAGGTTCTCAGTTTTACATTAAATTTATGCCAAGAACTTACAGACAATTAATATCATTTTATGAGTAAGACTAATTTCTGAATTACTTTCTGTAAGTATTTAAGTGCAGCTATTTTCCCCCTTTAGAAATAAAATGAATCATTAAAGATTGCTAATGCATAACTATAGATTAATATCTAATAAATCATAATTATATGAGTAGGAATTCATATTCAAAACATTCATTAGAACAGGTTTACTTATCTAAAATACATGGATGACCACTGTGAAATCTGGTTTTTGGAATAGAGATAGTGCTGCATAACCAAACAAGTAAAAAGTTTTGGGAGAAATTAGGAGGAAAATAACATAAAGTGGTGTCCTTTAGAAGTACATTTATGTATATACAGACAAACACAAATTCCAATTTCTTTCTTCTTTGCAGTTTCAGACTGCAATTAATTGGCTTCTAAGAAGGCTGGACTGTAAGAGCAAGAGTTTCTAGACAAAAGCAGATTTCTAAGCTTGCCTTATCTTAATGACCTCAATCGGAACTCTGCCATCAACTGAAATAAAAATTTGGTCAAGTTTTTAGAAAATACAAAGCCACAGCAGCAAGGAAGGATCTTTTCTTTATCAAATAAGGTATTTCAACAGGGCAGCCTAGCTAATGGAAAGTCTTTAATCAATCAAAATTAATTACAACTCCAAGGAAAAAGAATAATTCTCTGTTCTTGCTCCAGTCTTAAGAACAAACTATCTTGGAGAAACCTATACAAAAACTAGATTAAAGGTTGAGATGCCTTCCTGTAACACACCAAGATTAGTCTTGTCTTCTGAGAGTTTAAAGTTCTGATCAGATGACCCTCTGCATCATCTACATTTATCTGTCACTCAATCTGGAATCTGTCACATCGGAAAGGATGCCAACAAAGTTCATTGAAATGTTAAATGCAATTTCTACTTTAATAGCTAGAAAAATACAACTAACTTCAGACAGCTAAAATCTTCATGAAAATCTGGAGCAAGTTCTGCATGAATGTTCTGATTTTACAAGAGACCTCTGTGTGAGGTCACATTTAAGGACAAATCTATTCAAAATTAAGCACTATGGGTAGACCTACTTTCTCAACTATTCTTAACCTCAAAACATCTGCCATAACCACCCTTCTGAAGTGTCCTCTAGAGGAAAAGAAAAATGGGGAGAGGGGAGGAGGGGAAGGAGAAGGGTCCATTAGAGAAAACATGCACAGCATTTGTCATATGTTAAGATAATCAGCTACACACTTTTAACTTCAGTATTTTAAATCTGCACTGGAAATTGTCATCTCTAGGAAAAAATAGGTTCAGCATGGGTTGGCCAAACAAAAACAATGTCTGTATATATGTTATTAGATCCTTGAGGGTTGAAAGAAAAGTCTCTGTTATTCCCTGAAGGGAGAACAGAAAGCAAACAAAACTACTAAATAAAATAAGCTGAACTGTGAAAAAAAATTTATCTATTCTTCCTCCTCTCTCAAATAGGAAAACTGTTAATATCCTCAGCATTTCAGTCAGGAGCCAATTATCTTGGCCACAGGAGTAGCTATGGCTTGGCTAAGACAGGACTCTAGTTATTACCTGGGCTCTGCTGCTGAGGCTGCACTTCCTCATGGTCCAGAAGGATGCCCTGCAGGATAACCAAGTCAGCCTCTGCCCCAGTGTTGTACAGAGTTCCTCCCTATCTGCTGGCTTCATCAACCACTCAATAAGTTTTTCTCTCAGGATTTCACCTTAGGCAAACCTTAAAGAGAGATTTTGGCAATCTATCATGCAGATCAGTGTCCAGAGTCTGTGCCCATAGGTACTGTTGGGTAGACCAGCAGGTGTCAGGGGGATTCAGCTTGCCTTAGCTTTGTCTGTCCCTGCTTCCTGTACAGCAGTGATGGGGTTTATTGACTTAGAACCATATGATTGTTTAGGCTGGGAAAGACCTGTAAGAGGATTGAGTTCAGCTGTTAACCCAAGACTGCCATATTCACCACTAAACCATGTCCCTTGAGTGCCACATCCATAACTATTTTTTTTTTTTAATGTTTCTAGTGATGGTGACATCCAGTCCATTCCAAGGACAGCTTGTTCCAACGCCTGACCACCCTTTCCACAAATAAATTTTTACTATTACCCAGTCTAAATCTCCACTGATGCAACTTGAGGCCACTTCTCATACTGTCTCTTGCTGCTTTGAGGATTCGACTGAACCCTACCTGGCTACAGCCTCCTTTCAGGCAGATGTAGAGAACAACAAGGTCTTCCCTGAGCCTCCTCTTCTCCAGATTAAACACCCCCAGCTCCCTCAGCTGCTCCTCACAGGGCTTGAGCCCCAGACCCTTCCCTAGCTCTGTTGCCCTTCTCTGGATACACTCCAGCCCCTCAATGTCTTGTGGTGAGTAACCCAGAACTGAATACAGGACTGGAGATGTGGCCTCACCAGTGCCAAGTACAGGACAATCACTGCCCTGGTCCTGCTGGCCACACTGTTGCTGACACAGGCCAGGATGCCACTGGCCTTCTTGGACACGTGGGCACATGTTCAGCCACTGTCAACCAGGACCCGCAGGTCCTTTTCCACTGGGTGGCCTTCCAGCCACTCTTCCCCCAGCCTGTAGCACTGGGATGGTTGTGACCCAAGTGCTGCACCTGGCCCTGAGTCTTGTTGAACCTCATGCAACTGTGTTGGAACATGGCATTCGAGGGTGTTGTATGCCATGACAGACCAGCGGAATTGGAAACTGATCCTGAAGGACTGAGTTTCTAACTCAGAATATATTCAACAGAATGGTATTACCCTTCCTGTGGGACTGGGTGGTCACATTACCTCAGGCAGTCTCCTCTCTCCCCAGCCTTGGCCAGTACTTTCATATTGCCATCAACTCCTATCTTGGCCACCAGGTCTCCTATCCAGTCGCCGTCCAGACAATAGAGTTCCAGTTGTTGACAGACCTGGACAGGAATGTAACACCAGAGGGAATCTCCAGCTGCTAATGTTTCCGTGGTTCCATTGTGAACACCCTGGATGGAATTCTGTTGCTAGGGGAACCTCCAGCTGGTTGTACTCCACAGGTGAAGGGCCCAGACAGTTATCCAAAGGTGCGCTAACAGGATAGGATGAATGTCAGGAGTGGTGAAACATGCAAAGACACAGCAGAAGAAATGTGGCTCTTCCTCTGAGGAGCCCCACCAATATCAGTAACCATTTTCCACAATTTGCGAGCCACATGGACTGTTTACTAGCTTTGACTATCTTTGCAGGGTTGTTCATGAAGTGGGGGAATGGAGACCTGTGTGAACCCCATAGGAAGTACAGTAGGAAGGACATGAAAAGGGAAATCTGTAGCAATGATGTATCATTTCAAGCCAGTGAAACTACCATATCAGTTTTGGTTAGGTGGACAGGCCACCTTATTGAAAAACAATACGAAAATTTTGTTCAATAAACAGGCTGGAGTTTCAAAGCTAGAGTTGAAATCTTAGTTTCCTGTTGCTATTCATTCCAGAGAAGTGTTGTTAATTTAGTAACCAGATTTTTTTCCACAAATTAATCTTAGTCACAATGTAATTAATAATATTAATAATTATTAAAATAAATAAGTAATTATAGCATTCAAATTTGAGGGGCTCAGACACTTTATGTATCCATACATGCCCACACCACACAAAAAACTATATTTAATTCACTTAACACATAAAGTTAATATGAGCTCTCCCATGGCCAGGCCCACTTATTGGGCAACTCTAGGGATGCAATGGCATGTTATGGAAATGTGCTAATTTTCATTTACTTATCCGAGTTTGAAGCCTGGAATAAACCTCATTCAAAAATAAAGAGAGATCTAAAATTGTTCCTATTTCACAGATTCTCTCCAGCAATATCTTTTCTCCAAGACCACCTCACAAAACTTCACACAGGTCATGCAAAGTCAAACCTGATAGTTCTATGCTTGTTGCACTGTGCACAATTGTCCCAAATCATTAACAGCACATCTGACAAACTTTTGCATCCTGAAAAATCCGAAGCAAATATATTTTTAATAAACCCCAGTAAGAAACAGCACTGACACTATTGTGTCTTCCATGAGAAAGACAGATCCCACACTACTCTATAGGTGACTTGGGTCTCAAAAACTGAAAATGTCCCCACAATATGCTAGGGAACAGGCTCATACAGGGTCCTTGGAATTTGTCATTAGGCCTGCTATGGGAAGCACAACCAAGTCCTCAACTCATCACCCTTTGTGGAATTATGTTCTCTCTGCGAACACTCCACTGAAGCTTCTTCCTCTGTGCTAGAGCTCATCACATAGGCTGCCTGAAAATACATTCTTTAGCCCTCTACTTTCTTGAATGGGCATAGAGGGTTTGTGATAATCTATCACCGCAAAACCAATAATAACTTTTGGCTTACTGGCACCCTAGCACCCTTTGGCTTCTAAGCAAAAATGGAGCGATAAAATGGTTCAGAGTAAGACAGTATGTTTGAATACATTCCAGTTAGCAGAAGCAAGAGCCATGAGGCCCCACTAATGCAAAAAAACTCCATAGATGAAGAGAAATTTCTAACTTAGATATCTGTCACTGAAAAACCAAGGTAAGCATTTTGCAGTACTGACAAGAAAAGTGTGTCAAAGACTGTTTATGAATCAATAAACAGCCAATAAACAGTTCCTAGCATACGAAAAATTTTCAATATAATGATTTATTTTTACCCTAAGGGATTCTTTCCTTCTTGGATAAAGCACATTCTATACAGTCAGCTGAAGACTATGCTTCCCATATTTCCTTATCAAGTCACTGCCACCATCACAATATATGTCTAGCCCTGTTTTGGAAACTGGGAATCGTCTGTTTGTATTTCAAGTGGATGAGAAAGGATAAAAAGCTTTGAACATGTCTCAGGCATGTTGGCCCACAGTACTTCACCAAAAGAAGTCCTCCAAGTTCAAAACTGTCTGCCAAGGCTGCATACATGACATTTGCTATTTCAGTTCCTATGGGAGAGTGAAGATAAGATCCTTACGGGTAAGGAATAATATTAGACAATCTCCAGCCAAAGATTTCAGAGAATGCTTCAGCCTTTACTTTTTGGAAGTACTGAAAATGGCCCTGATCCAGTAAAACTCTAAAGAACATAATTTAAGCGCTTTGTTAGATTAGAACTGTAGCATGCGATGAAAGAGAACACAAATATCTGACTATTACAAACACTGAAAAAGGGAACATACAAGCACAGTTGAAGTTTAGTACTACAGTCAGTTTTTCCTATGGCAAATCCCATGTTCCTATGGATCTGCTCCCTTTCCCATATGAAAAATTAATTTTAAAGTGTCAGTTATATTTATATATTTTAAACACAATCCCCTTGTGCTACTGAACCTCTCTCTACAAATTTTCCTCTTAATGCTTTTAGTGATATTTTGTGCCCAATCATATTTTACCTTATACATCTACACATACAACCAGATAAAATTAATCTGCAGATATGCCACAGGTGATGAGCTGTAGACCAGGAATGTTGAAGCAACAGAGACACCAGGATGAGCTCTGTGCAGAGCCAATTCAGGTCTGATCAAGTTCATTAGCTAAGGCTGCAGCCCAGATCAGTGCAGGCTTTACATCCATACAAGTACTTTCATATAGCACAGAATATGAATGCATCTTGCAGAGCTTGCCCAATTATCCCTATGCTGTGCTCCCAGGAGAGCCAGGTAGCAAAGTCCAGATGGATTTGAGAGGCTTTGGGATGGAGTTAGGGCTATTAACCCCAGACTGAACTCAGTCTTGGCTTTGGTGGGGCACAGCACAAACCTAGCCCGGATGCAGGCCTGCTGCTGAGCTCCTCTCTGTGCACTGTGGAGCAGAGCATGCAGGCTCTGTGCTCAGGCTGAATCAGTACCTCCTGCTCAGCACCATGCATGTCCACTCTGTCTGGACACCTGCTGTGCTGGGCCCCTCAGCACTCCTGAGCACTACCAGGAACGCATCGTAGACACACCCAAACAGGCACGGATCTGGTTCAGCAAGGCTTAACGCCTCGGTTCCACAGGGTAGGAATGCTGCTGGAGTGTGTCCAGGCACAAGTACAGTGAGAGGTGTTCAGAGTCACTCAGGCTCCTGAGGAACTGCTGATCAGTCACCATTGCAACACAGTCCTTAGCTCGCATCAGAGTTTCCACAGGGCTCCCCTCCCCAGCATCACTTACTTGGGTTTGCTGTGTCTCCTTTGTACAACACCCAGCTCTTCCAGGTATCCTGAAGCTAAGCGCAGCTCTCCAGGAAAACACATTATAGAAAGAAAGAGCTGAGCCTGAGACATAACAGCATCCCAATACTGATGCAAATGAAACCCCCAAACCAGCGTTAAGTTACTCCACGTAAATCAGAATGGATACGCTACGATTGCATTGTACATAGACCATCTTTATAACGAGATGCCAGCATACCAGCCTGGCTTTTTCACATCTAAAGCATTTGGTTACAATGAGTTATAATTCGTTATAACAATGGCAATAAATTAAAAGCACAAAGGGGCAATTACAATCACATTAAAACGTTCCGTAATTTCAGAAAATTAATGTTTCACTAAGCCTTCATTTTTTCAGATAAATTGAGTCAGAACTGTGCTGTTCCTACACTGTGCTAGCTAGTATCAGTGTTAAGCTTTTTGGAACCATATGGAAATCTATCAGTTTTTTTCTTAAGTAGGATTCTCATCACTTAGTTTAATATCACTACAAATTACACAGGCTAATATTTACAGATGGTTTCCTGTAGGAACTGTGAATCAACAAACTGCAAGGCAATAGGTAGTTACTATTCATTCTCAAAGGAAGTAGTATGAGCTACCTGCCAGAAGGCTCTACAGAAAACCTGGGGAGCTCTCTCTTTTCTAATCCTTCATTTGACTCAGGGTCCCTTTGGGACTTTGGAAAGTCACATGGGGCAAATCTGCAGCAGTATCAAACAGCAGCATGCGAAGTTCCTCAATCACATTAAAAAAAAACCAAGTAAATGTAAAATCACATTATTGGCTTCAAAAGTCACAAAATGTTTTAATGTTCCACTGTAGGTTTGTTTTATTTGTCTCCTGGCGCTTCTGCTGCAAGTTTTAGTCAACGCAGACTTCAAAAGTTTTCTTAGTGAACACAAAGCATGGAAACATAACTATTAGGTCAATAAAACAGGGTATTTGCAAAGTTTTACTCAGCCCTAGCTCTTTCACAGAGACATTGAGCATTTTAAGTTTTTCAGATGAGCTTGGAAAGACTACAAAACACTCTGTATCAAGCTTTTCATGTACTAGACCACAATACTGGGGTAAAAAATGTTTCACGCTTGGGCAGCTAAAGAGAAAACAGTTTCCAGAAGTACTCAGCACACGGCAGTTCCGTATTGCCGTTTCCATGCAATCCTTCTCTCACTGTCTCAAAAAGGGTATCACACAATCACAGGCATGCGGAGAGGAGCGTCAGAATGAAAAGTCAGACCAGAACTCTGCATGGCAGAGGTTATAGGAATCTCCTTCTTTTCAGCTGTGGGAAAAAAAAATAGAAAAGCAGCTCGAGAGAATACGGTAGAAATCAGCAAAATCAGTAATTATATTTATATTTATATATATGTGTATGTATATATATGGTGAATGTGGAATGTTTTTAGACCACACAAGCTTGGCGAGACCCTCACCCCCAGGGACGGCTCTGGTCACCCAGCATTCCCCATGGCGTAGGGCACGGGCGGAATTCCCGCGAGGGGTTGGGGCTGTGAAGGGCTGCGCGCGAAGGGGACGGACGGCAAGAGCGGGGACGCGCGGCGGGGCGGGGGCGCGCCGGGCGCGCTCCCGCGGGCGGGCAGCTGGAAGTCATTGCCCACGGATCGGCGTCCGCGTTGCCGCGGCGACCGCCCCGGCGGCGCCAGCTGGGCCGCAGTGTGAATGGGTGATGTCACGGGCCCGGCGCCGGCCNGGGGCGGGGGCGCTGCCGCGTCCCGCGGGTGTCCCCCCGCTCCCCCGAGCGCTGTCCCGGGCCCGCGCTGGCACGGCGGCATTTCCACGGCCCGCTCCCGCTCGGCCCCCGCTGGCCGTGGGGGCCGGGTGTTGCGCTCCGTCCTTGCCAGCTCCCCATTGTTTGAATGGAGATGTCTCTGTTTCCATCCTCAATTCATTTGCAGGCACTTTAGAAAAGTTCTTTCCTGCAGGAATGAGGGGCTTTTCACTGCGCTCCAGCAAGGTTTACAATCCCTGCCAACGCTCACAAACTTAGCACATTCAGCCTCGAAATTTCCCACTGCTTTCAGAAGCAAGATTCCCACACTGCAGAATACCCGATTATATTGATAATTTGGCCAGTTTCAGTAAAATATCCCCTCAAATTCGCAGTGGAAGTTTACTTCACATGTGCAATTCTTCATTACTTCCTAACTGCAGTTCTTCACGAGAGGATACATTCTTAATGGTGTGTCTTAGGCCCACAGTGGGAAAATATGATGGTTCCTTAATGCAAGTTGTTTACATAGACCCACTCTTTACATTAGTTTTGGAGAGTTCAGGACAGAGACTCCTCAGCAAAAGCCAGCGTAGCTCTTTTTGCGACCCAGCAGGAGATGTAGGTTGAGTTTAAACATAAATTTCTCTCCTTATAGACATTAAAGTTTTGTACAGTTGTAGAGGTTTTTTTCAGGGAATGGAACGGCCCCTCGACCATCAGCATGAAACTACAGCTCCTCAGAATTTTACCTCAATTCCATCACACATCACCTCTAGCTGGGGGCCCCAGAGCCAGCGTGCACAGGACCTCTTCCAGGCTGTGGAGAAGGAGATGCGACATCAGGTACCCCTATCAGTGCAATCTTAGAGCAACTCGAATTACAGCTTTGTGTTTTCCTTCACTTGGCTTTTGCTGAGTAGCTGTTTGAGGCCAGGCAGGTGCGACGCTGGCAATGCTTTTCGTTGAAATTCTGATTATTTTAATTCTCCCATTAATTAACTGGTTTGTGTGTAACTTCTAAGGGAACAAGAGGAGGTTGACTCCAAACCTTTAGGAATATTAACAACCGCTTGCAGCCACACAGAAGCCTCAAAAGGCAGCAGAAACAGTTGCTGAAATGTCCCCCATCAGCTAGCAGACCCTTTTTCTGACCCTTGTCGCAGCCAAGGCTCAGCCACCCGAAGGAGCAAGAGTGGCGGCAGGAGAGGGGACACGTGGGGAGCGGCAGCGTCTCCCCACAGACACCGGGAGTGTGGCGAGCAGGGAGGATGGGGAGGGGACTCATGCGTCCCACCAGCAGCTCAGTCCTCACGGTGACAATGGATTTTTACACCGATTCAAGCAGCGCAGATTCGATCTGCAGGCAAGGTGAAAGCTAAGCCCCTGCAAAAGTCTGCATGCAAAGGGACCTTGCAGTCAGTGTAGCATATTAGGACCGATGGCTTCGTTCATGGGTGTACAGCTGGGCATTGGGACAGGCAGGTACGAAGGACTCACCGTGCAAACACCAGTTTATCAGAGGTTACTCTGTGCATACACGTTGCGAGATCAAACACTCGTCTTTAGTTTGCTGGACACCTTGAAAATTGGAAGGTCATTTAAATCTTAAATGACCAGTAACCTTTAAAATCTTATTGGGATTTTAACACTGAATGCTTTTTGTGACTGCTTAAGGGAAATTAATCTGACAACAATCACTGACAATCAGCCGTCTCCATCAGGTAACTTCGCAGTAAAGGAAATAAATTCCAGCTGTTGGGGGAAGGAAGAGAGTATCCTGAGAAACTCACTCCTCTGCTCCCATTGATCATCACCTGCACCGGACTTCATACAGCAGTTTAATCCTATTCTCTCCCTCAAAGATTTCAAGCCTCTGCAAGATCCTGACTGCTAGGGAACAAAGACTGGTATGTGGTTCCCTCAAAGGTCAGTCATTAACCTGCCCCAACAACAGTTTTAGGAAGATCAAGGCAATGAAGAAAAACTAAGAAAAAGCACTTTCACTTTGGAATGAATTGTTCAAAATACCCTTATGCATTCGGTTTTATTCCCTTTCAACTCCACAGTTTTTAGCTCCTGCACACATTTATTTCTCATCAGGAATAATGGCAAGATTTGCTTTCCCACAGATTTGACCTTAAGTTTATTTTAGCCCCAACACTATAGATCATTCTATCAATTATGAATGTACTCATGTGTACAGAGGAACTGGCAAGCCAGCTCAGTAATGCTACCTTGTTCTGGAGACTTACCCTTATAAATAAATTAAGGACATATCCTTATGAAATACCAGGAAGAAATAGAGGGTGAGAAAGGAAAAAAGAAAAAGAAAAAGAAAAAGAAAAAGAAAAAGAAAAAGAAAAGAAAAGAAAAGAAAAGAAAAGAAAAGAAAAGAAAAGAAAAGAAAAGAAAAGAAAAGAAAAAAGAAAAGAGAAAAGAGAAAAGAAGAAAAAAAAGAAAAGGAGAGAGAGATGGAAACTAAACAAAATCTTAAAAGCCACATTTTTCTAAAGATAGAAGGGCAGAAGCTAATATCAAAATTGGTTTCTCTGATTTGTGATTTGTATTTTCTGTGCCTGCACGTCTGTATGTGAGACAATATACTGGACTTGCAGCAGCCAGACTCTCAGTAAGACATTTATTTCCATAAGTTATTGATGACCCTTTACCTCACAAGTGACAGGCCAAAGTAGAGCCACGAGCAACTTCTGAGAGGTCATCAATAACAACTGAAAATAAATGTTTTATCCAGTCCCTGCCCATTGTGTGTCCTCTTTATGCAATGCCAGTTAAGTTTCATCTGGTGCAGCTTTTTATGGGCTGTAACTACCTCAGCTCCTGTCTGAAGCAATGGAGGTAGGAGGGACACACACACACAAGCAGCCACCCCACCTGGTTGCTGACATGCTTGGTGGAGTACCTTTTGTGAGATGCAAAGGTAAAAGCATGAATCTCTCAACATGAGGATGAAACAGTACCCTAGAGAGTGAAAGGAGATACTGCCACCTTACTAAAACATTAAACACCATAGAGAATCCTGATGCTGCAAGTGTAAGACAGTTCAGGGGAAAGAAGATACAGAGGGGACAAAAAAAAGAAGCTGAGATGCAAGGTTGTAAATAAATCATACCTCGTGCTAATATTACAAATACATAATATTCTATTAGGGTATTTCTAATAATAATTCATACCATACTGCAAGAAAGATTGATGTATTGTGTGTTAAGAAGTTCCTTCATGACAAAAGAAAACTCTTTTTGTCTCTAAGGAGTGCTTTACTCCCAGCAGAAAAAGACTGCAGTGGACACGGGGTACAACGCCATGGGGACATAAAATTGACTTCAAATAATCATCACCACTAACCACAATGTCTTTTAATTAAGCAGTTGTGCTTCAGATTTCCATTTTTCTTATTCTTTTGCATATGCATTTTCACATTTTACCAAATATTTTGAGAGCCAGTTCTCAGGCGCTCAGTGTTCAGCAACTATTTCAAGAGGCTGGTCTGAAGTAAGCTAATGACTTTGCATCCAGTTGTGAAACTTCTGCTCACTTGAGCACCCCCTATATCCATATCCTTACTCAGGCAAATAAGCTCATTAACTTCAAGAAAAACTTTCTATATAAGCAAGGATTTGTACTGCTTTTCAAGTCAATTTCTCCATTGATGTAAATTAAGAGATTCCTTGAATAAAATTTTATCAGTTCTTTAAAGTATTGAAAGAGCATGTTAGTGGAGTAAAAACTACCAAAATAAATGTCATTAACACTTCAAGATAAATATGTGGAAACATATTGGTATCGAGGACAACTTGAAATAGTTTCTTAGCATAAGCTGTGTGATTACCCAAAATATTCTTATATATGCACATCATTTAGCTTAAAGAAAACAAAGTGAAACTATAAGAAATTTGCATGTTGAAATATTTTTAACAGCAATTTTTAATATGTCTTTAAAATAATATTGTTTAGTTTGTCCCCTGTACAAGAAACAAAACCATGAAGAATTGCTGTACAGTTACTCCAAAATGGAAAATAACATTCATTCCCATTTCTTCTAAGGGAAAATTAGTAAGTCATAGAATATATTTAACTGTGAAGAATTGCACTTCATGGATGACTGTCCAATATTCTCTCTACATCCATCTTTCTTTTTTCTGCATCTCCAGCCATTTGCAGTCTGCAATGTATATCTTGATTTAAATCCACGGTGCTGCACAGTGGTTTTAGTTAGACAATCCTGTTGCCCTAATAAATATATAAGGTCACTTTAGCATATACTATTGCTGAAATCAAACTCGTGATGTGACCCTGTCTGCCTCTAAAGGAGACATTACCTGTCCATGTTTTTTTCATGCTCTCTGAACATGAAATCCTGCAACAGTTTCTGTCAACAAAAGCTGAGGTCTCTTGTTTTCTTGAGCGGCAACTTTCTCAGAACCCACACAGGCCATAAAGAACGATCACAGAAAGCAGCCTGGTACAAATCAATACAAAACTCACCTTTTGGGCAGACTGCTTTTTCAAACACACACAAGTACATAAGCAAATTAAACTGGTAAGTAAGAAGTACAAGTAATTTCCTGCTATTCTAACATTTCTTCTGCAAGATGGAACAAAAGAATGAGGAAGAGCCTTTTGCTTCTGTTACTCAGGCCCTGGTAGATCCTCACGTGTTATGGCGACAGGAACTCTATACCAGGTAAATAAATAGATAATAAGATTACAAAGATTTCAGCAGGTATGGGAAGTACATGGTGTGGCTCATGAATAGCTGCAGCCAGGGGATTTGAAGACGCATTGAAAAGCTTTCCCTCCACAAACACAACCACCGGACTTGAATTTCTAGTTCTTTCTGACTTCTCTTCCCAGTGGTGGCACCAATTTGACTTGAACCAAATCCAGCAAACACCATTTTCTATAGTGTGAACGTATTTTTCAGGCTGTCACTAGCATGAAACAAAATGCAGAACTGGAAATTAGTATTTGGCAAGCAGGTTATGTCTGAAAGTGACACTGGCCCATAAAAGTACTTTGAGAACCAACTGACTATAGTCACAGAACACATGGATGCATTCACATCAACACAGAGGAAGCAAAGGTCTCTCCATCCACCTTGGATGTCCTTGCTCTCTGGGAAAGCTTGTCTTCACAGTCAGAAAAAAGAGATGATTTCTTCTTTTACTTTAAAACATTTTTTTTTTAAAGATTAAAAAAGAAATCTGCAGATTTTGAAGAATTCCTCAAAACACTCATGGAGAACAGATAACAGACATGTTAGTATTAGCTTTCAAAATGTAGAATGTTGTACTAGTAGCGCAAAATATTGCTATTCAGGGTTTTCTTGTGGCATGAACTTAGACTGTTTTTGCTGATGAAGCTCTTCAGGTCCCCTAAAAATAAATACCAGTATCATTGGTGTAATGATAACATATGCAGATGAGCATGTACACATCTAGATACTTATTTAATTTAGGTTGATTTGCTCATTGTAGGCTGCATTATTTGTGTGATTATAGACTTCCTAATGTAAACTCATAAGAAACAAAAATAGTATGAGGTGGTATCATACCATCGGTTTTCAGGCAGATTGGCTTAGGATTTCTGTCTACAAACAAAGGGCATGACATTGCACATAAATCTGATCTAAATCTGCACAAAATAAAATTAAAGTTAAGACTCTAAATTCAATCTGTTACTATGTAACTCAGTTTAATGGAGTGTTCCTCAGGAAGCTACTCCAAATACTCCTAAATTATTTTCCCCTTCCCCAGAAGAAGCATCTCGATTGCTTATATTTGGACCACACTGCAGAAGGTTGTCAACATGAGTTATCTTTCTTGCCACAAGCTTGCTTTAGTCAATGCAGAAATCTGACATTACCCGGCAAACCTAGTGTTTCTGGTCACCTGAACAAAGCAACCTTCTTAAATGACATTAGCCCTCAGCTGACATACAACTACCAGCAAATGCCAGGGCGCCTGTCAGTGACATACCAATGTTTTCTGCTGCTGCAGACTCTCAAAGGGACGAGGTGGGTTTGAACAAATTCCTACAACACAGCCGTGCTGGAGACAGCACAGCAAGAAACTCTCGTAGACACGAACCTCATCACAGTATTTTTTTGGTTCTCTCCACTAACTGAGGTAAAATATTTCTGTATGCATTTATTTCCACACTTGTGTAAAAAAGAGCATACATGACCATCAAGCCATGGAGAAAGGCTTTTTAAATTCTGTTCCTCATCTCTCCATAATGTTTGCTGTTATATGACTTTCTCATAGCATACAAACCTGAAAGGAAGAATAAAGTACTGGGCCAGCAGTATGCTGCAGTCATAAGAAGGGTGTTGTAAGCTGGACAACTACATAAATATTAAAAAAAAATAAAATTCTCTTTTGTCTGTGAATAGTTATTGTGAGCAATCAACAACCATTTATCTTTTTATTTTATATTAAACCATGCAAAGGGGCACTGAGAAATTTAAGGTCTTGAGAATCTTATGGGTTTTCTTATTGAAAAGAAATTTCTGTAATGAATACAACGAGAAAATGAGAAAAAAAAACCACATTTAGTAAAGTGTATGAGTTGTTGTATATTTATATTCTGGGTTTGAGGAATATAAGGACAACAGTACTGAAGATGGCTTAAGCATGTTATTTGGGGAAAAGGTTGTGTTAAGTGAAGTTTTGTTGATCAAGAGCTTTGGTGATGAATTATCCCTGGTGAGGAGTGGTACCAGAAGACCAATGGATTTCAGTCCATTGGTACACTCTGCAGAGTGAGGTGATTTCTCTGTACTCCCTGAATGCCCAATGCATCTTCCATGACCCATTTGGAGGATCCATGGGGCATCGCTGCAAAGGAACCTCAGTCTCACCTCCAGTCTGTTGTCCAAAGGGACATACAGACACGTAGGAATAATAATCCAGTAAAAGATTTACATATTCTTTCCTCCATCTCACTCCCCTGCCCAATTTTTCATTTCATATCACTATCCCCTGTTGCCAAGAGTTTAGCTACGGTGTTTGATAAGGGAGCACTAAACACATTATACTGCTATTTTAAATGACATCACAACTAACTAGATATTTTAATTGAAGGTAAATAACCAACATTATTGCCTTTTGAATGATAGCAATAGTGGAGAGTAATGGCACCACTGAGGAATCAATTGCTATTTCCCTCATAAACCATAAACCATTCAGAGATTTATAATGCTTTTTTAATGATCAGCCCTTCTAGGTGGTGAGCAGCTCCTCCAAGATCCTGAGTTTCTGACTGCTTGCTGAAGTCAATAGGAATGGGGAGCAGGGGGTCTCAGTATCATGTGTCTTTATGCCCACCACTGGTTGTCACACCAGTTATAAGCCTCCAGCAAAGGAAAGCTTGGGATTTTACTGCACTGCTCTGACACAGTGCGCCCCAAGCTCAAAAATGAGGACACTTGACTCAACCACTGTTTCATAACCTGCTTAAGAATAAAAATGCATTGAGCATTTGTGTGCATTTCATGCCCTCTTAAGGTAGGTATAGCAAGTAACCTTGTGTAAGTAACCACGTTGATTGCTTGCTTCCCTATGAATACCTGAATGTGTTCCCTTCAAATTTTATCTGTCCAGAGACTTTTTTAACTAATGTGGTACGGTTGGTTCAATGGCATCATATCATGTACAAACATCTGTGGATCCAGAGTGCTGTCAGAGGAAATGTCACACATTCTGTGCTTAGAAGGACTGTCCCCCTTCCCTGGTGCCCTGCTGACTCAAGAGACAGCATCAATGTCTCAGGTTTATTTTTTTCAACTGGAGTCAATGGCATGTTCATATACTCAGACCTGTGCTGACAAATTCAGAATATGTTACTCATTCTCGTTAAATACAATGGGATTATCGTCATGACACAGGGCATTCAAGGCCAGTCATTACATTTTCATTTTCGACTTGTTTTACTTTGCGTTTAAATCAACAGTGACTTTTTTTTTCAGAAGACACCTATGATGTGGTCTGAACTCATTGATTCTCTTTTAATAGACCAAACAGGTCCAGTCAAGCATTTTCAAGGATCTTGTGGTAATACTCCAAGAGTTTCTTACAATGGAAATGAATCTTGACTCTGGATGTGGGAAGAGTCTACAGAAAAACCCAGCCAAGACAGATTAACTCCTCCAGCCATCCAGAAAGGGAACAGATTTTTAAAGATGCACAGAATTCATTTTAAAATCCAAACTTGGTCTGGTGAAAAACAGAAGTGTTAATCCCTATATACTCACGCAATGAAAAATACTGCTATTAATAGGACAAAAGCATGAACAATAGCCACTGTCCCTCTTTCTTGTGTACAAGCCTCTTTAGGGAGGAAGAGTTTAACTATGCCCACCTTGATGGATAACATTCTGGTTTTTCCAACACATTTCTAAGGCAATTTACTAAGCACATCCGCCCTAAATTTTGAAAAAATCAGCCAACCTAACCTGGTCCCACTGAAGTCAATGACAAAACCACCAATGACTTCAAGGAGAGCAAAAGCAGACCTGTTGTTGACAGGGAGTTGGTGCATATTGTTCAGCCGAGCATGTCGGACTAGCATGTATCAGCTTCACGAGTATCAAAGGGAGTTACTAGAGGAAAACCCTGAATATTTATGTGGTAGTTGAAGGGGACGGCTGTTTTTCCCTCTCCCACAAATCTCCACTGTGATACGCTAGCTACACCAACGCATGCAATCCTCTCTCAACTTCAGTGCTTGCAGACCCTCAGATTTTCCTTTTTACCCTCTGTGGTGGAAGTAGCCTGATGAAAAAAGAGGTGTGGGGTATTTCATGGTTCTTCATGAAGTTTACAGAAATACTGAGTCATCTTCAAGAACCAGTGTGGTCTCAGTGGATTTGGTGCTCCAGGGTGCGTGTACGTGTGTGTTTGTGTGTGTGTACAGAAATAATCTGACCAAATTAGCTTGGGAGGACTAGATGGGAACCAGTTACATAATGGGGTTTCCCAGAGATTTCCAGTGAGATCAGAGGATCTCCCAGAGGGGGTTCAGTACAAACAGAACAGCCCAATATTACAGGGTGTCTAGTTTCATACAGATTTTAATTAAATGGCACCAGCAAGATTCGAGCCTGCATTTTCACCATAATTTACAATGTTGTTTTGTTTTTTTTTTTCTAGACAGCACATCGAATCTGTCCATATTACCAGACAACAAAGAAAACAAAGTAACCTTAATATACACTTTAAGGCTTGTGCCTGCAAGAAAACTGCAAGGAGTTTCACTGAATAAAACCAATGACTACAGCAGAATTGGGATCATGCAGCCCATAGTTAATGGAAATACACCTTCCCATCACATCCTCATGATGTAGCATACAACTCTAGACCTCAGCCTAGATTTACACCTCAAAGATTTACACCACACACTTGGATTTTGAGCTGAGAGGAGCCTAACTGCCATGGATGTGGCAATGTGGGACAAAATAAGGAAAACAAGAGTGTGGGTATCTCTAAGCAGAGTCTCAAAATATGTGCCTTTAAGAGGTGCGAGAGAACACAAGTGTGCTTCATTAAACATTTCAGATGATCCAGCCTCACCCCTCATTCAAGTTCTGGGTTTGACAGCTTCCCACCGTATCCTTTATATATCACCCGTTGTGACTAAGCTTGGAGGGGACATGTAATCATTAATCACCATTATGGATTTCTTCCCTTCTGTTGGCTTTGACTTACAAGCTTAGGGGCAGATCCTGCAGCCTTTACTCCTTCCTTGGGCCCTATGCCCGAGCAATCAGCCCTACTTCACTCACGGACAGCTTGCAGTGCTGCAGCATTTGTAGGATCGGGCGCCAAGTCTCTTACACCGGTGTCCCATTCAAATACGCAGTGGCTCTTAATCCTTAGCAGGAATTAACAGGAAGTTTCAACACTGCATTATTAAATTAAAAGGTTACAATCTGCCACAAGATGACTTAAGCAGGACTCAGGAGTATATGTCTGTTAATTTTAATGCTCTGTCTCAAAGTACAGAACTCTGGACATTTCCAGCATCATATTTAAAACATGGTACATCCACTAATACGTGATCTGGTGCATTAATGGACCAAATTAAGTTACAGGTATGAATTTTACATAAAACGGATTAATATTATATGTCATGGAGGAATTTTAAATACTCCATCTCCATGCATTTTTAATAGTTATGTGCTCTAATTTAATGTTCACTGGCATTGCTTTGCTTGAAGTCCCTAAACCCTCCTCCTTCCTTCTCTCCCACACTCCTCAAGTTTTGCTTGGGATTTTCCCTGCCTGTAAACCAGCGTCCCCAAGTCCCTCAAAAAATGTGTAAAGCCGGAATGAGTCTCCTACACCAAGAGGATAAAAATGCGCTTCACCACCCGAGGGGATACCAAGCTTCCAGGGAAAGGGAATGGGGGGGATGGGAGGGCGGGTGCAGCCGCCTTGGTCCGGGTCGGCCGGCGGGGAGCGGCGCCG
>VYXF01008396.1:666581-706745 GCA_013397295.1 Polioptila caerulea
TTTTTTTTTTCTCCTTTTTTTTTTTTTTCTTTCTTTTCCCTTTTCTCTTTTAACCTTTTTTTACCATCGGGTTTAGTTCCTTTTGGGTTTTTTCTTCCCCGAAGATGATGTGTTTGTCAACTGATAGGATGCACTTGCTTCTGGTAAAAGAAGCACTTTGACAATTTTCACAACATGTATAATTTGCTTAAGGACCATAATGGCTTCTTCTGAGCCATGTGTCATGTAAATAAATATTCCAATAATTTTAAACATGCATATTATGTACTCCATAGATCAATGACTCCTTTGAAGCTCTTACCATTTATCCTGTAAATTCCTGTTCAGACATTTTTAAATATGCATTTTTTTTTCAACAGGCTATCTTTTTGAGATGCTGGAGTCTATGTTTGTAGCAGTGTAGTATCTATATCTTGTTTAGAATATTTTAAAATCAGTATTTTTTAGTCTTTTCAGCAGGTTGAAAGTATTCCTATAGAAATGCAATAACAGGAAAGAATACTTCAAATTAGTAAGACTGAAGCACACATCCATTTAGGATCATTTTTCAAAGACTGTGTTCTGTTCCCTTTTACCTTTTCCCGCAGCCCTGGAAATGCGCAGGGCCAGAAACGGGTGGAGTGTGGGCTGCAGTGCAGGTATTGAATCCCTGGGAGGGTTTGGGAGGGTGGCAGTGCCTGGATTCAGAGAGGCAGGTGGACACAGTGCTGCAAAGCCAACATTTCCCCTTGACTTTTGATGTCTCTGTTCAGAGACTGGGGGTGTCCATCCCGGCAGGAACATCGCCGCACCGGGGCAGCAATCATGCAAAAGGACATTGCCTTCTCCAGCTTTAACAAGGAAGCAGTTTCTCAGTTCATGTTCAGGACAGGCTCACCAGGTAAGTAGGAGCCAATATTACCAGCACTGCCTTGTGAGCTGCCCCAGGCCTTCAAGTGCCACCAGGGTTTTTTGGGGGTTGTGGTGTTTTTGAGGTGCATAGGGGCTCCATGCCAGGCAGCTGCCAAAGCCGGGGGCCGATGTAAAGGTGCAGTGCACATGGAAGCAAAAGCATGGACACGGATGTCTTTGTGCCTTTGAAGCTGTTAGCCAGGGCAAATCCTTTCCTATTCTCTGAGGGTGGTGGAGCAAGCAGACGTTCTACCCCCACCTCAATAGAAATCTGCAAGGGGAACCCAGCGAGCTCCTGGGTCCTTGTAGGAGTAGCCCATGAGATAAGGGGGTCTCTGACCTCCATGCAGGCTAATGAAGGAGGAAAACCAGGGCCGAGAAAGATAGAGTTCGTATTTAAATGCAGACATCTGCAACAATAGAGCTGGAAACATCAAAAATCGCTATCAAATTCATTTGCTTGTAGTATGAAGGCTTTTGTCTCACCTTGTTTAAACTGTCCCACTCCTGTGTTTAGTTTACGTGTGTTGATATCCCCCAGAGGCTTCATCATTTGCTATTGATGAGCATATACAGAAAAAAAAAAAAAAAAAAAAAGGTGGTGCTGTCCAAGCAATTAATTCTCTTTCCAAGTGCTTAAAATTCAGCATGTCCCTGCAGTTCCAAAGGTGCTAGATCTTCAAAACCAGCAAGCTGCTCACAGTCAGCTGGGAAACCCCAAGTTATTTTGGAGCACATAAAAACATTCAGTGCTGATAAATACTCACACTGTGTTTTGCATCTTCATAATTTGGGATTCCATTTACTTGACATATGCAATAAATAAAGCAATAAATAAAATATGCTCCCTGCCTCAAGGAGGTTTATCTGTGTAAGTTGCAGCCCGCTATACAAACTCCTTCCAAACCAGCTGGTGCTACATGTCTACCACTTTTCCTTATTCTAATTCAGGGACACCTTCATAAGAAGGGGACTATGAACAATGCCCTTTAAACCAAGATGGAAGCAGATGTGGATAAGGATTCTAATAAGAACATAAAGCAGTAAAAAAAGAGCAGTGCTTTAGCTGGAAAATGGGAAAAAAAATTCATTAGCCCTTTTTGGTGAAAAATGCTTTTACCTAAAGTGTTGGAAACTCCAGTGACTCAGCTCTTGGATCAAATGCCCACCAAAGTCTTTCCATCACCTTCAGCAGATGTCAAATGGCAAATTCATATGAATGAATGGGTACATTTAGATCTCTGTAGTGCACTGCTTTGCATGGACAAAATCCCATTATGCTTCCTCCAGGCCTCAATTAGGAGGTAGATTTTGCCATTTTTTGCCAATTTACCCTAGACCTACACTGTTGTCACTGTTATAAGAAATTGGGCATAGATTTCAACCAAGCAGAACAGCACCAGGACCCACAGCTTGTAACTTTCCCCTGATCTAAACCCATGACAGCTCTCTATGTGAAGACTTACATGTGACTCAATAGCAGCAGCAGCAGCTCCATCAGGGCACAACGGTGAAGGAAGTTAATTGTGAGGCCCAGCCTGTCCCTGGCTTGGCCTTGGACTCAGTCTCCTGCTAATCATAGAATTATAGAACAGCTTGAGTTGGAAGGGACCTTAAAGATCATTCAGTTCCAACCCCTCTGCCACAGGCAGGGACACTAGACCAGGTTGCTCAAAGCCCCATCTGACCTGGCTTTGAAATACCTTGAGAGTTATAAAATTCTCTTTTCCATTGCAGATGGGTTTTGAGTTCAGTTTTGCCATGAGTTTGCCCATGAGGTTTAGTGAGCAGGGTCTGATGCTCACTGCCCTCAATTGCTAGGGAAGCTTGCATCATATTTGGCTTGTATGCTGAATATAAACAGAGCTATCTGTCAGTATTTTCTTGGATTCATTGAAATATTAAAACAAATGCTTGTGTCTGTGTTGTAGGGCAAGGTCTTCTTTATTTTGCTGGGGCAACAGCCATATTGAAACAAACTGTATTTTGTTTTCTTTCAGACAGGTGTGATGGCACACCTGCGGAGCTCAGGTTTGAATAGCAACTCGTAACCTTTTGTGGGTAAGGTGGGGGGCAAATCCTGCTTAACAAGGATGTCAAACTGATCTTTGTTCCCTTCTCCCAACCAAGTATCTGTGGCAACAAACTGGAGACAGGTAAACAATCGGCTTCTGCTACCGCAAGCTTTCCATTTACAGTTCACCAGGAGCTCTTATTATATGAAAGGAAAGGGTGGATGTGGTGTCAACACAAGGTAATAGTAATATTATTTGAACAGGTGTGTGGGGTGTTGCTAAAGTGAGAGAACGGGCGAGCTGTAGGGAGCAGTTAGTACAGGGCTGTGCATGTAATAACCAGAGCTCACCCGCGTGTATTATCATAACAGTCATGTGTGGTGATGGGTTTCACAATAAGCTGGTCTGATTTACCCGGTGCATTAAACTAATTTTGTTGTTTCTCACTTCCTAACTCTCTGCTGGAAAAGAGCCCGAAAAAATATGTGCGCTAAAAATTTGGTGAGCAGACCCACCGTGCACGCAGCTACAGATAGATAACCCACCAGGCCACAATTATCCCCCAGACTCTGCTCCTCCACAGGCAACTTTGCTGCTGATTTATGTCTTGGAAAGAGAGAAAGCAGATTAAGCATCTCAGGACTGCATTACAAAGGGATGGCAGGTTTGCGGCAAGTGTTAAGGCACCGTGGAATTGGGAGAGTCGAGTACCTCAGCAGTTTTGTCTATACATCTATTCTCTGTAATGCAGTTAATTTTAATAATGTATTTCCAGTCTGTGATGTGTGTTAAATTGATATGTATCTGTGATTCGAATGTATATTCATCTCTGTCTGTATAGAGTTAGATGAATATCCTTTCAGCAAGAAAACTGTGTGCCACAATAGAGAATGGAAACAGTAAAAATAACCTTTTCGATTCTGCTTTTAAGGAGACGGCTGAAATCACATTAGAAAAGATTAATGCGGTAGGTACATACCTTGCTGAAATTTGCATGCTTCCATTGTGGGAAAGTGGGAAACAAAGGGGGAAAATCATACCCTGATGTGCTTTCCAAGTAGGGCTATATGCTGTGATTCACTGCAGACAGCCATGGAGGTTACAAAACAGAAATTAAGAGACAATATAAATTACGTGAGGGTGTTCTAGACAATTAGACAACTCGTTGGTCCATTTACTGTGCTGCTCATAGCTTTATATCAAATCTGATGAAAGAGTGGCAAATTTTAAGCAAGGAAATTTTTCACTCTCTCCTCTCCTTAAGCCGTACTTTGTTTAGAGATACCTTAATGCGTATCCTGAGCATTTTAATAAGAAACTATTGCATGCCACTGGTTTGTGCAAACAGTAGTTGTATTATTACAGGGGATGAATTAATCTTCCAGACGTCCATTTGTGTTACTCAGATCAGGCAGGGTTTATTTGCAAAGGGCTGACCCTGCTTCCTGGCAGGTTCGCCGGGAGGTGCCGTGCCAGATTCCCTCCCGTGGATGCAAGAGGGTTCAGCTGGCACATCCCGGGGACCGCGGGGACAGTCACATGGCAGGGACTGCCGCCTGAGGGAACGCGGGGCCGTGAGTGTGACGGCAGCAGCACCACGTCCTGGGTTCGACAGGCTCCTTCAGGGATTCTTTAGTGGGTATTGAAGGCTGGTAGGAAACAAGTATTCTCAAGCTTGCGTCTGCATTCTTCTGGTAATGCAGACTTAGCCCAAGGTCACGCTAGAAACCTTTATTTCAAGCAGCTTGCTCCGTCTTAAGGAGAATTGCTACAGCATTTCCCTTTGTACACATTTCATTAAGTAAATGCTTAATAGCAGGGTGGCTGTCATCTTAGGGCAAATATTTTAGAAATCCCTTGTTAGTCACATCAGGTGTGCTTCTTCAATATTGCAACATCTGTTATTTGTTAGATGCAACCAGAGAATGAAAACTTGTATTTGCCTTGTCCCGGGCTCTTCAAGTAATTCAGGCAACCTGGCTGAATGTGCTGGAGACAGTGCTGACAGTACAGTTATTTCAGGAGGGTAAAATTGAACCAAAACTTGAGTAGGGGGTAAACTAAAAAGTGTTGTATTACGTTTGGATGCCCTCTAGTTCTTTTGCAATCCAGTGTGTACTTTAAATATACCTTGATCCTTGGAATTTCCTTGTGGAAGTCAATGCTGTGCTGATGTTCCAGCAGAGCAAACACTGGATGGGCTCTTCACAAAGTGTAGGTAAGTCACAGTCAGCTGAAAGGAGCGTACTCTTGGTCACAAGGGTCTGGGTTTCTGCAATAAAACAATCATTTTGATCTTTCTTTGCGGGCATGGTTATTTCACACTAGAAGACACGTATTTCAAGGCTGCATCACAAAGGTCTGATTCTTTGCCTTGGATTAGTTTTGCCGGTTTTTAAGCAAATACTGAAGTAACCAAAAATAACAGCCTGGTAGCGTTTTAGGCGTAGTTTGAAGAATTTAACTGAATAGAGACTTGAATGAAGAGGCAGTGGATTCTTAATTACCTCAGGTACAGTTTAGCACTTTGTTCATGTATGGTATTTATCTGGGGCACATCAGTCTATTATTAGTTGGCTATTGCAGTGCAAAAGTTGGTGGCAAAGTCGTTGTGGTGTGCTGCAGAAATAGCATTACAGCTGCACAACAGCCTATGCAAGAATTCCTTGAACATAGATGGGATATATTCACTAACATTATCAATCAATTAAGAGCTTGTTTGGGTTTTGTTTTGGTATACATGTGTATATGTGCGTGTATATATACATATATATATATAAACTCCTAAAAATATTGCATATCTTCCATCAAATTTAATTTTCCAGAACGTTCGTCTATTTTGTGACTGGCGATTTTCACTCTCTGACATTCTTTTACACACTGGGGAGTCGTCCCCGTCCTTTGGATCAGCCTAAGGAAAATGCTGCCCTCTCTTGAATTTGAGGACGCAGTGCACCTCCTGGCGCAGGCTGCCCGGGGAGCGGGAGGCAGTGCACTCCTGGAAGATGATAGGGACTTCTGCGGGGTGATGAGTGTTGAGAAAGGCAGCAATGTATTCTAGACTGGTAAACAGGGTTAAGAGAGTTGTTCCAAAGGATGTAAATTCTCTGAAATATAAATTCTCTCTCTTCTGAAAAAAATTGGAAAACATGCAAATACGCTTTATTCCGTTATGAAAATACCTTAGCCAGGAAAATGTCATTGTCTCCTGTGCTTGCATAGAGAGAAAGCCAAGTCCTGAAATTCTTTGGACTACTTTCACTCAAATTTAAGTTATATCTTTGACTGTTTCAGTTGTGAGTTTTGCTAAATGTCCATCTAGAAACTTTCTTTTGCTAGGCCTTCTTTGAAGGAGGGAGGATGTGACTGTTTGCTGCTGGTCCTCTGCACCAGAAAAGAAACACTCGGGGTCACTCTGCTGTATGACAACCCCCAAAGTGTTCCCGCTGGTATGGAACCACTGATGTGTTGCTTGCTTAGTCAGGAGTTGTATCTCCAGCTGGAGGGAGGAGGATGTTTCTCCAGCTGTTTCTCCTCTTCTCTGACAAGCATGCATAGAGCGTACTTTTCATGCATGTTCCTTCAAGGAGGGAATAAAAAGGAGACCTTCTGGGAAAAGCTATTCTGAAGAAGCTTCTGCCTCCCTTTCTTCAATAGGGGCATTAAAACAGATAAACAAAAAGCGCTCCCCTTGTCTTCCCCTTCTCCCTTTCCTGCTTGCAGAAGGACATAGACCTTTGTGCTGGAAGCAAGGGGTGAAAAAGACCATTACGTGATGTGTAGGAGGGATTGCCTAGAAAGTAGTCTTACAGCTAGCTAGCATCCCTAGGAGGAAGGACATGCAGGTTTTGGTTTGTATTAACTCAGAAGGTGCCAGTGCACACATGAGAACCAAGTTTCCTGAATATCAGATTCTGCATGAGAGGAAGGTGAAGCAGGATGTGCATCATGGAAGACAAGGAGAAAAATATACATGCACAACTAAACCCATGGTCTTTTTCTTTACTGTTATTATTTAAAAGGTTTTTCTAAACATACAGTTCCCCATCCAGCCCTCTTACAGTTCTCAGAAGCTAAAAGACAGGTCGGCAGCAAGGAGCAATGTGCAGGGAAAATGATTGGCTAACAATAGCTGTAAATATTATTAGTTGCATGATTTGCGCAAAAGAACATACTTTTTAATATTTATCCTACATTTCTGCATCTATAGTTACCTTTTTCTTTTTTTTTTTATACAAATGTGAGGATGATTAATCCCAAATGCAATCTGAAAAAGGATAAACAGAGGAAGACTGGGCATGCATATGTCACTTGCACTGTATACTACCTCATCTATATTAAATATGAGACAAAGTAATAAAAATAAACAATACAGTATTGTGTCAGTTGCAACTCAGGCAGTAACAAAATATTGCCACATTTTTTCTTACAAAGCTGGCTGTGTGGTGGCTGGAAAGAACCCTAAAGCATATAAAGCTCTTATCTTCATACATTTCCCTAAAGAATAATAGATCAGTCGGTGCTCTGATGCTGTTTTAATAATGTACAATTTACAATTCATTTGGTTACCAAGCACTCACAGTATAATTAATTTCACAGGCCCTTTCTACACATTGGCATGGTTTATGACAGTACAGAGGGAAAATGGGAAAACTCTGTTCCCCCTGCTGTCACAGGAGAGTTCCTGGATGTATCACCTGACTGGTCTCACAGTAGTCCCGCCTTTGCAGGGGTGACAGGGCTTGATTACCCCTTTCTTTCTGCCCCAGCTCCCACCTGCCTTTCCCATCTCCCTGCATGACCATCTCCATGGAGGATGTTGCCTTGGGGATGAGCCAGGCTCATCCTGCAGCTCCCCAGTAGCATTGAGCCAGATCTGCCCCATCCCTTTGAGTCGCAGCAGGCCCTGAGATCTGCTGCAAGTGCTGGAGCAAAAGCTAAGGTGAGCCAAAGAGAAGTCTCAAGGACAAAAGGCAGGTGACAAGCCTTCAGTGCCTCTCAGCAGTGCCTCCCTTCACCCTTGCAGCTGGGGACAGGAGAGCCTGTCAGGAATACAGGTATTGCTTCAGTCAGGAGTGATTGTCCATCCAAACTGTCAGTGCATGAGCCCAAGCCTAATATCAGCTTTATTTCTATTTAACAGAATCAAGATGTGAAAAATGGAGGCAAAGGCTCCAGAAGCAGGCAGAATACATATTGTCGGGAGGTTTATTTCCACAGTTTTGTTATTTCTCCCTTTATGGGGAATCTGTACAGTTGCCTGAGAGACTTAAATAATGGACTCTCTCTGCAATGAATGGAGCTGCTGTTCTGTGATGTCTTGCACATCAAAGCAATTTTTTTGAATCTGCATTTACCTCTTTGATAAAAACAACACTGTGAGGAATTCAGCAACTGCAGAGAACCTGCGGGTCTGCACATCCACCCAGAGCTGCTTTGACAGCGGTGTATGAATTGCTATTGAAGTGATGGTTTTGTTTCCATTATCAAATAAACTGGGGTTTCCTTTTCTGAATTTCCCAAACATTATTTTCCTGTTTGAAGTTCTTGATTCCTATACATGCACAGTGTATTTATACACATACATAGACACTCATGTATATGGTTATATATACATATATAGACACACACACACATATATATATAGTTTTGTTATACATATATATATGCCTGAGGGTAGAGGTCACAGTTTGTGAAGGCTGAGCACACAATCCTGGATATAAACACACAAGTACTCACACTGAAGTGCAGCTTAAAGCTAGGCTTACTAATTTTTGGCAACTACAGTTGCAGTTTCTCTCTTTTTTTCTTTGATGTTCGAAGGCTGGTTTCTTCCAGGGGCTGAAGAGCATTGTAAGCCACAGCCCTAAATGTTTGATAAAACCCTATGGGACCTGTGTGGTTTTCACAAGACATTAACTGTAAGAGTCCTTTCTTGTGCTGTGTCTGCAGCTGGCTACTCAATCCTAATGATTTGGTTTCCTAATCTCTTACTTGAACAAAAATATGGTGAGCCAGAGACCATGAGATACTGCTTTCACATCTTTTTTCCATATGGGATTTGGCAGCCAAATTGCCAACATATTGATGACCTGCTGCTCTTATTTTTCACATCTATAGAAACTTGACTCTTCTGTGAATCAGGGCATATCTATAAACTAAGTGAAACCAAAAAAGGTCATTAAGGACATCATGTATGTATGTATACAACATCATCTATTATCATTAATTTTTTTTTAATTATTATTTTCATCATCATCGTCATCATCATCAATTACTCTTATTCCCAATATAATCACTATTTAAAGCTTGTGTGGTTACTGTATCACAAAGTTCACTTCAAAACAGGGCTCAAAATCTCTCCCCTGCAGTCAGGTTTAGAGAGGGTTTAAAGCAGTGCTCGTGTGGCATAAGAGGGCTGATGGAGTGCTATCCCCACAGGAGAGTGTTGATCTCTTTTCTACCTGAGAGAAAGCACCCAGGAAAACCTGATGCACTCCTAAGATGTGGGAAGTAGCAAACCTGAAAAACTTTACTTTTAACCTTTGAATATCAAAGAGTTAAAATCTAGCCTTCAATTCAGGTGAATTTTTTCAAGCCTACAGTTTTGGAATGGATGAATGTCTGTGTAATTATCTATTATCTGCTTTTTTGCCTGTTTCATTTCTCTCTCATACAATATGCATCTTAGCATAATTTCTTTTTTTCAGTTCAAAAATATTCTGTTTTGACTCGATGTTGCTCAAGAAATGAACACAATTGTGTTCATAAAATTCCTGCAAGAACCAACCTGGTTGCAAGACAAAACTCTCTACTTTGAATTTCCAGGTCTGTATCTATCAAAGAGAAGGGGAAAAGAAAGAAAGAAAAAGCATAGCATTGTTAGGAAGTACTACATGCTTTATTTAGGCATTTTTTTCAGTACTAAAATCAAAGAAAAATTTCTCAGACATGAAAGTAAAATTGACAATATCTAAATCCACAATGGCTTAGCATTTCAGAAGTGATAGAATTTATGAGAAATACACAGAAAGATATTTTAAAGTTAGATCACCTCTTTCCTTTTGAAAAAAATAATCTGGCAATCAAATCTATACACCAGCTAAACCAATTATCTTTCTTTTATGACCACTTGGGGAAGAAGGAGTCTTTTCTTGTTTCTTAGTCCATATTAAATATGAGTTGGAACCAAGACTGCCTTTGCAGTGGAAAGAAAGCCAGGGGGCCTGGCTGGGGTCTGTGTCATCAGTGTCGTAGTTAGTTCTGGTGTGCACCTTCCCTCCAATTCCCCCTTTGCAAACCCAGAGGGATCCCTGACACTAGAAGGTTAGATGCACTTTGATCAGGAGGACAGCTGGCACAAGATGGCCCCAATCCATTCTCCTAATCCCCCTTTCCTCTCAAAATGCCTGTTGGGAATGGTCCCTGGCAAGTGTTAGCTGGGAGTTGCATCCAAGGATGGCTGGGGAGAGTCACACTTGACCCAAGTCAACACCATGCCAAGGACTGCTGTAACAATTTAACAATCCGGAAAATTGAGCTGCAGCACCTGGGGATGTTCCCTGGCACTGTTTCCTTGACTATCTGCACGTGGCCAAAGAGAGCAAACCGATTGATAAAGACCAACATGATGGTGCAGGGCTGAAATGCAAGACAGCAGCATCCCACATGCTGGCCCAAACATCATGCTGAAGTTTTGCAAATCAACTAATAAATGTAGTGATTGCTTTTGAAAGAGAGTCTAAAATTTGCCAAAAAGGGAGTCAAATCCTCAAGCTGAAGGCAAGATAACACTTAAGTGGCTTATTCATGAAAAGCTACCACTTGACTTTCCACAACAAACTTGCCAACGTAAAACTTCATGGAAGGAATGCAAAACAGCCAGGCAAAGTCCAAAGAAAAATATTTTCAGTCAAGGACAAAATAATCACATCATCTTGAGCTGTGCCACACCAGCTTACTTAGCTTTGATTTTACCAGCATAACTACCTGGCACTTTGTGTGATCAAGGTGCCCACAGCTGTAATCTAATGTGATCTGGAGCTTATTCACTGATCACAGCTGTGCAATTTCAGGTAACATGCTTCCCTTGTTTATTTTTGTTTAACATTGTTAAATATATAGTCAGACCATCTGCACAATATTTTTTAAAATTGGAAATTACAACTATAACTTCCTTTTTATATATCAATAAACTAAATAGCAAAATTTCAAAGGGATCCTTCTCTACCAAACAGTGAAGCAGAATGTTTGTCCCACGCCACACCATTGCCTAATTGCACACTAATTGGACAAACGTGATTAAATATTTCAAGATCTTTACTAATTGCCTCTATTTTAGCTTTAAAATTTGCTTGCCACCAACAAATTTAATGACACTGGTGTCTAGTCATCAGCAAAAAGCCCAAGAGTTGCTCTTTAAAATGTACCTAGTCAGAATATTTACTGATTGTGCATTGTTGTTTCCAATGTAGCTTAATTAGAAATCCAATCAGTTCTCCAAGTCTAATTATACTTGATTTGTAGATTCAGACTATGATACATAATGAAGCTAAGCAGCTAACAGTAAACGTGCTTGAAATGTAACAATAAGAGAAATATTTTTAATGCAGGCCTTGTTATCATTTTAGAAACTCCGAGTAATATATGAGATCAAACACAAAGGGAAATACGGAGATTTATGACTCAATAGATTTTTAAAAATCCCATGTTTTATCCTGCAGCAATATAACTGGCGTCTGTTTAGTGTTTAAAAATATTTCCTTTGTTTGTTTACTTATTTGTTTGAACAAGATAGCAACATATATTTTGTGGATACATTGATGTCTGTACTTGGTTGCATTTCTCTTGCATGCCATTATTCTTGCCCTATATTTTAAAAGGCATTATGCATCAGAAACTGGGAGCTGAGTTAGAGATGGTTACTGAGGCAGCAGTTCCCTTTAGCTGAGACCCTACATCTTCAATGCACCCTTAATTTACTCTTCTCTCTGAGAAATATCCTTTAGGGGCCAAGGGCCAGATGTTTCTTTTTATTCCATGCTGTGCAGGGAAACACATCTGCGCTGCTATTATTTTTTACCTCAGTCCCACAGTCAGAACATTGCAGCTGCAGCCTTACACCCATGTTGTAGGATGAAACTAATAGCATGTCACTTTTGGTATTGCCTACAATGTCCTTTTATTAGCACTTTTGTGTAGTAGCAAACATTTTGATCATGCTTAAGTAATGAGCAGCACACATTCTGAAGAACAGGCAAAACTTGGAGGAAGAAGAGGAGGAAGGAAGTCCACCAGCAAGTCCCACCAAGACTCCTGGTTGCTTCCTTGTGTTTCCCAGAGAGGAATCCACAAGCAGTAATGATTTTCTGTTTAGAAAACTATAGTTACCCACAGACCTTTCAGAAATCAGCTTGTTTCATTGTTACATCCCTAGTTTGGAGGCTTTTGATGTCATCTTCTTCATATTTTTTTGGAACCCCTTGTTGCCCGTAAAAGGTTCACTGAAGGACACCCTTTCTTTGTTGGGAATTTTTTAGGGGTGTACAGATAAAAAACAATTAAAAACCACCTAGGTTATTTCATAGGGGAAAAATAAAATAACCTTTTAACCTGTGACAGAAAGCATTATGATCCCAGAACCCACGTGGAGAGGAGAAGCAGCACAGGTAGCAACTACCTTGGGACAGTATTGGAAGCAAGGCTGCAGTAGAAGGAACTTGAGGCTCACTGGCCCTTTCCTCTTTAGAGTAAAGCCCCCAGGGGCTGTATGTAGCTCTTAATTTTCTCTCCTTATCTTTTTATTCTAAATCTCTTCTTAAATCGAAACCCAGTCTTTTCCTGCAAAGAAAAAGCATAACCAACTGGCTAGTCTTTGTGTGGGGCCTACAGGAGACAAATGTTGAAAGCTCACCCCACTAATTGTTGCAGTTCTGAAAGAAGCTAATAAATACAGCAGTTCATGAATAAAAGCTGTTTCCCAAGTTGTGGTAATACCACTAAGAATATGAAGGATGGGAAGAGGGAGGAGGAAAAGGCAACAGGGCAAAAATAAGGAAGTAAACAAGAAGATTAATGTTAACTTCTGCTCAGTAAGAAATGCAATGCATAAAGTAAGCCTTTTATTTGAGAGGAAAAGTTAAAAGTTCCTGGTGAAGTGGTATGGCTCAGCTATGGGCAATGCAATCCTGCAGCCACCATCATGGTTTTAAAAGTTCGGGATGCCACCCCAATGGGGTAAGACACCATGAGGTGTATCCCAGCTTGTTGGGAGTTCAGTCAACTGCAGAGCCCCGAAATGTCTGAAAGAACAGCCCAGAGGTGCCCCAGATCTGGTCCCAGGGGCTGAACTGCCTGGCCAAGCTATGCTGATGGTCTGCCCCTGGTTTTGGGGTCTCTGTTGGGAAATACATGGGATGGCTTCGCCTGGTGGCAGTGTGACTTGTTGGATGCAGCATGAATTGAGTTGGCAGGTGGTGTCGACTTTCACACTGGCTTCCTTCCCGACCTCCCTGGCACCAGGGCATGGCCTCAGCACTTTCTGTCTGAAAGCCAATACTCACCAGCTTCCCAGAGCACTTGAGCTCTGTAGATGAAGAGCACTGAACAGCAGCTGACTATTATTTTCAGGCTTCCAGCATGGTATTTTGTACCATATACAATGAGATAAATTCCAATTTATTTTTTTCTTAGCAACCACTACAAGTGTTCTTTAAAGAACAAAAACTGTGAAATGTAGATGTTATTAAAAACTTGACCTTGTTTTAACAACATTTGAAATATTTTTCTATGTTGTTCTTCTTAATTTATTGATTCCAAGGGTTGGATTCTCCCTCCCCTCTCTTCTCTGCCCTTAAAATCAACATCAGCAAGGACAAAATTTTTTAAAAACAGGAGAATAAAATATTTCAGTCACATCCTCCATACTAACCAGTGTTCAATATTTTATCTTTCTTTATTTTTTTTTTCCATCCGTGTGCAATCAGCCTTGAAAATTTCCTTTGCCTTCAATTCTTTTACCTTTGATGGTATTCAGATTGCAGGCTATGCCTTGGCCCCTCATGCCACACAGTCTTCTATTTATATTATTAAAATGCAGCACTTGCTTTTTCATTTTACTCTGTTTACAGGGTGTTGCTTTTATTGATTAATGTCTCAGACTCAAGTAAAATGCTAATCACGCAGGGAAAAAATTGTAAAAAACTCAATATGCTGATCTGTGGTGCTTGGAGTTGGAAGTAGCTCACTAACTTAGTTCTGAATTAAGCTTCAAACTGGAAGTGATTCCACCCCACTATTGCAATGCCTGAAAACCTGTACCTCTTGGGCCAAGGCTAGGATATGTTCTTATTCTATGCTTGCATCGTGAAGCACATGAGACCCAGACAAAAAAAGTCTAGAAAAATTGCATATTTATCTTTATTTGCCTAGATGTATAATTTTCAGAATCATTTATATTTATCTACTTTCTGCCAAAATGGTGGCTGCTACATACTCCCTCCTTAGGACGAGTCTAACATGAGAGCGTACGTTCTGGCAGCCATGACGGTAAATTGCAGGCAGGCTTGGAAGAGAAGGTCAAATCTAAGGATACAGCAGGTCACTCTCTGCTCATGCAACACCAGCAGGTGAGCAGACCCCGGCACGCTGCTTGTCCGATGCCTGCTGCTGAGCAGAGAAGGAGTACAACAGGTTCTGGGTATCTCAGCATCCAAGAGCAAGACTGCATTGTGTTGCATTGAAGAGGAGGCGGGAATTCCACTGCCGCCAGGAGAGCAGGCTTTTAACTCTCATTTCTGTGAGGAGCTCTTCCACTTCCTGGAATTCCACCACTGCATCCAGCACTGGGGTCCCCAACACAAGAGAAACATAGACCTGTTGGAACAAGTCCAGGGAGGGCCACTAGGATGACCTGAGGGCTGGAGCACCTCTTCCATGAAGACAGGCTGACAGAGTTGTGGCTGTTCAGCCTTGAAAAGAGAAGATTTCAGGGAGACCTTATAGTAGGCTGCCCTAAAGGGATGTACAAGAAGGCTGAAGAGGGATTTTTTGCATGGGCATGTAGTGTTAGGACAAGGGGGAATGGCTTTAAGCTGAAAGAGGGTAGGGTATTAGGAAGAAATTCTAATTCTAATTCTGTCAGGGTGGTGAGACACTGAAATGTGTTGCCCACAGAAGCTGTGGTTCAGTCCCAGGCCAGGCTGAACTGGGCTCTGAGCAACCTGGTCTAGTGGAAGATGTCCCTCTTCATGGCAGGGGGATTGGAACTAGATGATTTTTAAGGTCTCTTCATAAAGATTCTGTGATTCTATGATCCCTTTTACCCCTTTCTAAGCAGCAACACCAGCAGCAGTACTATCTTAGGTAGCCAAATCCCAGGAAAAGAGAGAATAAATGTGAGGAAAAGAGCCCCTTGCCAAGCCCCACAGGGAAGCAGCAAGAATCACAGCCTCCACCTCTCAGAGATGTGTTTCTGTGCACACCTGCATTTTCCTCACATGCAGTCCACAAGAAGCTGACAAGACTGACTGTGTGCAAGAGCTGATGTGTCAGTCTCTGCTGGTTCAGGACACATGTGATTGAGGCCCCAATTACAGTAAGCTCTCAAATGTATTTTAAATCCTGTATTCACCTCAGTATGTGCTTACACGAGGTGCTAAATCAGGAACAAATGCTCAAATTTTACTCACTCCAGCAGGGTATAAGCAAGAGCTTCAATTCAAATGTGGGTATACATCCTAACTTAAACAGTGATGCTTTCCTGAAGCAGGATGTAAACACTGACCCACATAAACAGTATAAAACATTTAATTATCAAAAATCCTTCTTGGTGGTGTTGTGTGATTGCAAGCAGTTTTTCTCTGCTTGAAGTCTTTGTCTGTAATCTACATGTCCTATAGAAACAAAGCTAAGCTGACTTTAGAAAATGTTCAGACACTGGAAGAGGTTAATTGATGCTTTTGTTTTTCTCCAAACCAGAAAGCTTTCTTTTTTAAGAAAGCTATTTTATACTTTTCCTATTATACTCTCTTTCCCTCCCTCTTTTTCTCTTATTAATAAGGTCTGGCCCTCTTTAACATGCAACAAGAGCCTAATGAGCCATGCAGCCTTCTGTAATTTCTTCACTGTTGAAAATTCCTGACACTAATCTATGCCATTTATACTAATAAGAGGTGCATCAGTTGATCTTTGGTGCAATGAAAACATTTTAAATATACTTTATTGAATTGCAGGTAGCAGTTTCTCACAAAGTTTATACTGCTGTTGAAATTGGTGCCCTGCAAGTACCGCAGAGCTGTGTTTGCTGCACAGTACACAGAGCACACAGCACTGCATAGCACTGACAGTGGAAAAAAATTTGATGTCCGTAATATATTAGCTTTATATTTCATATAAACTTGTCAAAGAGATACTGCAGGAAAATCATATCCTCCAGATTTTTTTCTGCACTTTATGTTTGAGGTTTACAATAACAACGAAGAGATGACCTAAAATATGATGTCACATTTTATACTAAGTGGACATTAATTAATGCTAAATTACAGGAGAACTCTTCAGGAGTTTATGCTTTACATATGTAGGCATAACACAACAATTCAGCATGATTAATGATGTTCCAGTGAATAACTAGGATTTACATGTGGAAAAATGGGGGGAAGGGGAGATGCATTCCTTAGAACTGGGTTTCCCCCTGTTCCTAATTGTGAGCTTTGCATGTGCATTTCTCCACTGTCTCATCAATAGCACTTAACTCTGACAGAGCTCCACTAATTCCAGCTGCAGAAGTGCTGGTGTAGCTACAACAGACGAAGGGTATAAGTGAGGCAAGGATCTTTGGGAGGGGCAGTTTCTCTTATTAGAGAAGCAGATGCAGCTGGAAAAAGTGGACAAATTTTGGGCACACGATCTTTTTCTCAGTTTTGAATCAAAGGCTGCAAATGGCTTTCCATGTCATGCCTGAAGAAAGGCTCTGTGTCTGAAACTTTTTCCAGTTAAGTTGGTCATTCTAATAAAACACAGTCTCTTTCCCTTCAAATCTCTCTTTATACACGTACTTTAGAAGGGTGGAAAGTATTATTATCTCTGCTTCAAAGATGCTGAAACAGAGAAGCTAAGATGGACTGGACTGAAATCCAGTTGTGGTTATTGTCCAGGTGAGAGAAGTCCAGGTTCCTCCCTCTGCCTACTCTGCTTCCTCTTACATGAAGACAAAAACATCCAGGAGAGAGGACTGCAATGATTCACATTTCTGAAGATGTGCTCCAAGCACGTAGTTACCCTGTGATTTTGGAAATATAAATCCATACCTCCAATTTAGTAGGAAATATAAGCATGCACTGTGCTATCCTATTTAAGTGTCCTCCTATCTGCCAAGTGGTGGAAATAGAGCTGATGACTCCCCAGAGGCTGCACACTCATTCTTTTTGAGAACAAAGGAATAAAGGAAGGGAATAACAGGCCTGGGAGAATGCACATGACATGAAGATCCCAGCCATAGCAGCACATGGATCAGGTGGTCCAGCTGTGAGGGATGCCATAAGGTGGTCCTTAGCTGTATTTAGAAACTAGGGGGGGAGATATTTTTATCTGAGCAGGATGTGACCTGTTACTGATACTGGTGTCAAGATGTCCCTCCTATTTTAGCAAGCCTTGTCTAGAGGTCATCTCTCCCAGGCACACTACTGTCCTCTGTTCCTTTGTCTATCTCTGTCAAGAGAGGTGTGAAGGGACATCCCAACACCAATGTCAAGGACGTATCACAAGGCACATCTGCTGAGCTGAGTGGAAAAGGAGGGCTTTGAAGCTCATTGACTGGGAGGTTTGGAGACTTGGTGTTGTCCCTCATAACTGTGACAAAACCAAAAAAACACCTATTATTTTGCTAAATAAGGCCTCTGGAATCTCCAGGCCACATTTCCCTTCCAACAGCACCTGTTGTTTTAGTGGAACCTGTGTGAAGCTGTGTGGTGATTGGCTGCAGAGTCTCCTGCTTAAATGTCTTTCTGATGAAGAGTGTCACTCAAAACACAAGTGTAGATATCCTTCCACCTCAGATGGAAGCTCTGTGGATGTTCTCAATTTCTACTCATGGGACAAGTCAGGTCTTGTACATATTTCCTTCGAAGTTGTCCTGGGGAAGGGAATTTGAAGAACCTGTCATGCAGTGGTGAATAAAAGGCCTGTCTTTATTGTTGGTTATCATAGGGTGTGTTTACAAAACTAAGCATACTTGTGTTTGTCATTTATGGGAAAGTGTTAATACTAGCTTTTTCTGCTTCTTTATTGTCCTGTCACTCTGCTGTCTTGTGCCCATTTTCTCTTTAAGGTAACCATCATAACCCTGGCAATCATCTTCCTCTAGAAAACTCTAGCTGCACTTTTTAATTTATAATCAAAAATGTGAATTAATTATTTTAATAATATACTTTTGCCTTTCTCCCAGTCTGGGGAAGGGTGGCAGTGTTCAGGGGAATCCGAAACTACGATTATACTCTAGGGTCTGCATTATTTTCTGTTTGCCCTTTGTACTTTACACCTTGAGCACAGATTTTCACAGGAAATCCCCTGCCTTGTGTGCTTTTAGTCCTCTGCCATATCTGCGTGACAGGGTTCCCCCAGAGCCCAGGCCACCAGTGAGGCAGCAGCCACAGCAAAGGGCTGGCATCCCTTTGCCAGCAGCGCTGGCTCACATGGCCAGCTCAGAGAAGTTGACCTGTGGGTCCCTCACGTCACACAAAAGGATAACAGCACGTGCAGGCAAGCAGCCTGGCTCGCAGGAAACTCAGCTCCACACTTGCCACAGTGCTCCAAGCTGCTGATATTTTCCGCTCAGTGCCTTCTCTTAAATATCCAGGGTGGTCATAGCAATCTCAGTTTTAATGACCTTTCTCCTATCACGGGGCTTTTCTGACATTCTGGTAGCAATCCTGCTATTTTGCTGGCACTGAGTAAATGGTTATTCAGCCCCTCTTTCCTTCCCCAGACCCAGAGAAAAGCTCTTTGATTTATCCTCTCAGTGTTTGCAGCACTGGGTGCAGATTGAATTGTGGGCTGTCTGGATCTGTGACTCATCCCCTGGACAATAACTGGACATACACATGCCAGCACCTCTCTCCTCTTAACCTTCACCAGCCTAAGTGTGCTAACTCCCCAAAGATTATCAGCCTGTCTGAAGGTGTGATTGAAATGAGCTCTGCTCCTCTCAAGAAGGCAGTGCCCTAGCCTGCTAAATCACCAGCTCTAATCTTGAGCATTTAAGCAAAAACAAACAAAATAATCTTCTAGGAAACACTAATAGCGCAATGTCAATACTCACATCATGTGTGTCAACTGCTCTATTAATTATTATCATTACCTGCCTCCATAAATTGAATGCAACTGCAGTTCTAGCACTGTGGGAAACCAGCATTAATTGGGAAAAGGTCTACAGAAGCATCCCTCTGTATTCACATGTTTTCCCCCTCTCCCTGCACGCTCCTGCAACACGAAATGTACCCGCTAACCTCCTCTACCTTACATGCACACGTGTAGACACACACATATTTTGTGGGCACGTGTATAGGACAGACTCTGCATGTACAGGCCCTAATGTAGCTGAGTACAGTGTCTTCTTCCTAAGCAGCTTTTTTTTTGGCAAATGTTGCTAAAAATTCTTAGCCTGTTGTTGAAGTAAGTGCAGCCATACACTTCATGAGGATATGTCTTGTGCCCCGTGTCTTGACATTTTCCAACAGATGTCGGCTAATGTGGTTGTAGAGGGTTCACCGTGGATGCAGTGAGCCCAATAAATCTTCCTCTTAAATGCAGACACTCCACCATCCCAGCATCATATACCTATAATACATTTTAATTACTTGGCTATTCAAATTATACTAAATTAGATCTGCATGGAGCTGCATCACAGATTCCTCAATTTACATTTAATCTATGGCAAACAAAATAATAAAAAAAAAAGAATTGCAAGCACCCTTTTTATTGGAACTTGCAGGAGCTACTGAATTCTGATACCTTTAAAATTATTAAGTGACAAAGATTACTAGCACTAAGGTTATACTTTGCTTCCCCATTAGCCATTTAGGTGACAGCTGCTGTATTACACATAAAGATGAACCATTCCTTAAGGGATGATAGTGGTTCCGCTGTGACACTACTGGCATAAAGCATTATCAGACCATAGCTGTGCTTAGAGCCATCACAGTCTCCTAGGCACCTATCAGTACCCTCATTATCTGCATCACAGAGTGTCTAGAAAGAACACTGCCAGGCTTCACAGCTTTGCAGCTCATTTGAGAAGCGGAAATTAAACATCCCAGGAGGAAAAACAGGCACATTGTAACAGCACCAGTGCTGTACACACATAACATGTTGACTGCTGTTGCGCTGACTTCTGTCTCATTAATTTAATAGGCTCCTGGACTGGGGATGGGGACGTGGAGAGGCAGCCTTTACAAGCAGATTACTGAGCAGGGCTCTCTGCACTGATTGCAAATCCAGATTGGAGAACTTACACTGAGCCCTGCTACACTTCAGATGTCCATCCCCACTTCTGCAGCTGCCATGTGGTGAAATAAAACAGTCAGAGGCAGAAAAATGAGTGCATCATATATGTTATCCATGCTTAGATTATCCTGAACCCTTGTGTGAAGTAAAGCAGGACAGGTGCCTTTTCAGCAGCGACTGTAGCTGCATGCCTATGTGAGGGTTAATGTGAGTGTGTTAAAAGGGGAGTGCTGCATTCAGACAGTGTTGTGATTGCAGGAGCAATCCTGCAGCAGCTCAGTGCGGCTCTGCTCTTCAAAAGGAGCTAGTTTGCTTCCTTTGTCTGAAAAAGTAGCGTTCACTCGTGTGGTGATGTCCAGCAAAATGCACAGCACTGAGGCTTCCATAGGATCTGAGCACAACATACGTCTTCTGATGGCCAAGGGGTGACTCGCTCCCCGAATCAATACATTTTAGCAGCTCTCACTTAAACTGAGACCACTGAGGGCATGTCAGGGAAGAAAGATGGACATGGGCTTCCATTCGATTTCCTTGCCAAATTTTACATCCAATAACACCTGGAGGAATTTGGAGATGTAAACATTTTATATTTCATTCTAATGAGTTATTAGCAGGTGATCTCATGTGCTTCTGTACATTTAAATTGATAAGAACATTATAGGAGATGTCAGTGGAAGCAGAGCTGCTCTGCAAACATATATTCTGAGAGATGTTCATTAAAGCCATCTCACTGTCAGCAGGGTGATTGGGTATGTGTGTGTATCTCTGCTCTCTCTTTATTTGTATAAATAGGGGACATAAGAGAAGATAAAAAGAAGGTGGACTGATTTTTACAGTCTCTGCAAAGCAACTTCACCCATCATACAGGATCTGAATTCTTCAGACCCCCTTGTTCTCTTCCCTAAGGTTGTTTAGGAGTTACTCAAATGCTTGGGGAGTCATGTTCAGATATGGGACAGGAAAAGGAACCTACATTGAATATATATATATCTATATATACATAGAATGTATACATAGAATCATAGAATCATTAAGGTTGTGAAAGACCTTTAAGATCATGCAGATTTTTTTCTCTTGATCATATAACAAAAAATGCAGATGCTGCATTACCTAAAAGCACATACAAACAAGTGACAGTACAAAGAGCAGGTGGGAACCTTGTTTAGAGGGCCCTGTGGATTATATTGTCAAAGGAATTGCACTTGGTAGATCCATTAAAAAAGAGACACGTGCACACAGACGGCATCTTAAACATATTCCCACCACTCAGAAATGTTTTAGGTCTTTGCACCCATATACCCTTTTGGGAATCGGGCAGCCAGTAAGAGGGGAACCCTCCTTAAGTGTCTCACCTGACATCCAAACAAGTATGTTACGATTTTTGAAACTGTGGAAATGAACAGGAATAAATATCCCAGGGAAAAAAAAACCAAAAAAACCCAGAATTTTCCCTCAACAACTGATTCCTAGGAAAATTTCTCCAAAGCTGATGACGATTACTGGCACTTGCTTACTTGAGATTTGATCTGGCTTGAAGAAGCAAACATACATTGTGTTCTTCACACGAGTTCTTGTACATGCATTTATTCTGATAACCAATCTACTTTCAGCTGCTACTACATTGCTCCTGCATTCAGCTTTTGGGCTGATATTCCCTGGGTATCCATGGACAAGGGCAAGGGCCTTGAGTGTTTGGGGCTGGGCTAAGGGCTAGAACAGTGATTGGAAACAGTTCCATTATCTAACCATTAGGAACAAACTTGCAGATGCTCATCATGTTTAAACATCTAAAGTCAGCATTCACAGTCTCATTTTTGACCATAACCTGATTCCTGCTGGTGATGCCTAATTCAAGTGGAAAGGAAACCATGGGCCAGCAGTAGCAGAGGCTCCATAGCTCTGCTGGCCACCCCCCAGCCTGGCTTGCGGCCCTGACCCCTGATGCTCTGCCCATCTGCCCCTTCAGCACAGACCACCTGCACCACCCTGGTGCCAAGGGAGCACAAGTCGTGTCACTCAGGTACTAAACTGTGGTGGCTTCTAAGGCCTCCAGCAGCTTCACCCTGCTGAAGTCTTTGACTCCCAAACTTCAGGGTTAGCCTGAAACCTGCCATCTTCACAAATAATATCTCCATGTCCAGAATACATTCTACTTCAATGCCTTTTTATTGTAAGATGAAGAGGAAAATAATAATAATAAATTATCCTCCTTATTTATTTAATAAAAAATCCTCTTATTCACATGTAAGGAATCTGGAAAAGCTTGTAAGTCCAGTAATCAGTGTTCGACCTGTTGCACCTTTGTGCTTTGGAGTTTAGCTAAGGAATATGAGCTGGGGAAAGGTACAGGTTTGTGAAATAATACTTCTTTTCTAGACAAATGGAAACAAATTGTTCTCTACTCCTAAGCATGGATGTTGGAATTATAATGTGATATTGACAATAAGTGGTCCTCTTTCAATCCAAAATATGGCAAGAAACATTTGTTTCAGCGCACACAGTGTTATTTTACATTCCTATCTTGTTTTATTCTACTGTCTCTCTCCTCCAATCAGATTATTTTGGGCAATGCACACCAAGGCTATCATGTGTGTAATTCCGTCTGGGAATCTGTGTCCCCATGGTGGACAAAGGTTTCTGGGGCAAGTCTACAGCTAAAGGCCTCATTGCACATATCTCTGCAGCTTCCAGACCATGCCTCTGCTCAGATTCACAAGTCCCCTAGCCATTTGGTGGGGCTGGGATGCAAGGTATTGCATCCTAATTAATGCCTTGGTCTTTTTTATAGCTTATCCTTGGAAAAAGCAATGTGTTTAAGGCAGAGGCAGAGACACTTGTTTTCTCTGCAGACATTTCAAACTCCGGAGAAGTCAGAAGGCTTCAGGATTTTGGGAAGAGGGGATAAAGGTTTATACAAGTCAGACATATTCCTATATACCTTTAAGGTATACAGGATGGCTGGCATCTGATTTGAGGTGCACGAGCATCAGTGCAGACCAATGGGGACTGATTTAAGGGGTGATTTACACAAGAGTGTAACATTTACACAAGAGTAACTGAAGGATTCTTTTATTTTGAAACTGTTCCGAGTCAAACTCTGGTAGAAACCATATAGGCATTAATATGAATTTACTGCCCCTCCATTAATTCCTAGTGACAGACCTATTCCTTTCCATTCCAGCTTGGTTTTACTCCCAAGGTACTAAGTTTTGAAAGCCCATCTCAGACCACCTCAGAAGTAATTGAAGTAATGTCTTCTTCACTCTTGGTGCTTTAGACCCACAAGGAAATGGACCATTACTTTGTCCACGTTATACAAAAAGACAAGATAGCAGTTCTCACAGAAATTAAAATTGAAAATAGTTTAGGCAATCTGTTTATATGGACTGCACTTTGCTGGCCTAAGTAACTAGAATATGACCTGCCTAACCAGCTTATTCAGAAAACAATCTCCATTTTGCATCACTTGCACATAAAGCAGAAAATTTGTATTTTACCTACTTTTGCTTTTGTCACCTGGAGCCCCAGATACTTTTTTTCTTTTTTTTTCTTCCCTGTCTCAATGAAATGGCTCTCTCTCTGAAAAAAATTATGCTGTATGAATGATAATATCTGGTGGCAGAATTAATGGTTTTGTCAGTTAATAGTGAGTATTTTTATTAATGCTGTGTAATTAACTTATTTTAGAAGCACATCTCAAACAAATGCTTTAAAAAAAAATCACAAAACAAAACACACACAAAAAAAGCCAAACTGTATACAAATCTTTCAGGAATGGGAAGAAAATACAAAAAAACCAACAAACTTTGCAGTCATCTCTTGTATGCTGGATTCTTCCAGACTCACAGCTGCTAGAATGCCTTCTGCCAGCTGAGTGAAGAGTTTGATGTGATAACAAAAGAGCTTCCCTGAAAAAGCCAAAAATACGCCTGTAGCACAGCAGCTGACCAGCTCAGCAGCACGGGTCACTGCAAGCACAAACTGCCTGCTTCTCTATTCATTCCTCTAGCTCCTGACTAAACGCTGAGTCAAGTTTAAGGGCACAGACCACGTTCAGACCATTCATCAACATTGCCACAACCATTTCTTGCCCTTGGTTTTGCAGGAAACCCCAGGCAACAGTTTCTCTGGGTCACACATAGTTCTCTTGGAAATAAATACCAAAATGTGAATGCCTAGAGCCACTGTAGAGGACTCCTGAATGTGGTCCTGAGTCCTGTGAAGGGTCTTTGGTGATCTGGGGCTCAGGGGCCTCTCTGTTTGCAGGGATGCCATTGCTGGCTGCACCCCAGCAAGTCACAGCCACCAAGAGCTGTTTTGTTGAGGTCCAAGACCTAAGCACACACCCTCAGCCCCACTTTCCCCTGCTGTGTCATCCAGCATTTATGAGAGACAGTGGGAAAAGCATCTTGATTGACATCCCCCTCAGGGAAGGAGATGAGAGCTGTATCGTATCAGCAGTGAGTCATCCTGCTCAGATTATTTTCCCCTCCTAAAAGGCTAAAGATATTTCAGTGATGTAAACTCAGGCTGAAAAAAAAATTAGGATGATGATGAGGATGGTTTTAAGCCTTCAACACTGGCCAAATGCATTAATTTTTTGAGCAATCGAGAGGCAAGTAATGGGAAGGGTGGTCTGTCGGGTGACTGTCCCTACTCTGGATCCCCTGTCCCCCCAACACAGCCCCATGCCAGGGACCAAAACATGCAGAGTCAGTTCAGAGCACACAAAGGAGAGACACACAGGGGCTAGGAGAGATGCAGTGTGGATTGTAAAAAAAAATTATGCCCCAATAATAGAGAAACACACAGATCCTTGGTTCGGTTCACAGGCTGCAGTGCTCTAATATAATTATCCTGATTTATTTCAAGGAAAGGGTCACTTTATGAAGCGACTGTGTCTAAACTTTGTTCAGATAAAAGGCCTTTAACAAAAGGCAGGCTTTGGAAAAACAAGCAAAACTCAGGCTGTGCACTCAGTAAGCACATTTTCTAGTTTTCAGTCAAGAAGTCATTGGCAGTGTCAGTGCTTGAAAACTGCATGGCTCAGACATTTCTAAACCCTTTTAATCCATCACAAAGGGCTCCCTTGATTGTTGCTTTGTTTTTCTGCTGCTGCCCTACAGTATGGCTGCCAGTGCATATTCCTGATAAGCAGTGAGCTATGCAGATGCTGCTAGGTTTCCCTGCTTTCTGTACCACTCAACCTGCCAATGCCCGTGTGAGGGACACAATCATGTGTCACAAACAACCAGGAGCGGTGACACTCCATCCTCCTCTTGTAGTCCAGGAAACTTAAAAGAATACAAGATTAATTTCCATGGGCCGCATGGTGCCACCCATAAAAGTCCCTATTGCCATGAATGGGAAGTTCTGCTTAAAACCCGAGGACACAATGAAACCCCCACAGTATTAATGCCATTTTAATCCCCCCCAGATTCGGAGTTTGGCATTACTAATGCAATTAATTGTGATAAAAGAGAGAGCACCAGCTCCATTCATCTGTATATATACTTCAGCACACAATCCACCCTGATGTATGGGAAGCTACATCTCTTTCCTTGTGTGACTGAAACCTCAGCACAGCCTGTCCTACTCAAAAAAGCACTGCAAAAGCCCAAGGAAGGTATTCAAATCCATCACGAGGAAAAAAAAATGGAGCAAGTAGCGGGGAGGATCTCGGCACAGCAGCAAGGTGACCACACACATGAAACACTGTGTGATCCCCTGAAGGAGCTGGGGCCACGCCATGTGCAAGCACCTCCTGGAATATGCTAGGAGGGGAATTAAGGGGACATTGCAGTTTCCAGCAAACAGAGTCATATTCACAGCTCTGCTTCACCTCTGCAACCTCTTAAATGCAGCGCATTAGGCAGCAGCCCATGGGGGATTGGAAGACTCTGGGACCCTGGAGTTGTCTGAGCTCAGTGCAGTGCCAGGATAATATTAGCAGAGAAAACATCTGAAAACAGACCAGCGTGATAGGCACCCCCTGCAATAATTCACAGCAATTGTGTGCACGTATCCCAAAAAGCAGCATGGGTAAGGAGGGACTACTGCTTTACCCCAGGGGCAGATTTTGAGCAAGGGTTCAGGAAACTGAGCTGTTTAAGCACCCCCTTCGCTTGCTGCACCTTGACAGTGAGCAGTACATATGTTCAGGATGCTCAGGTTGTCCTTTATGGCTGTCTGGAAAATATTGTGGTGCAAGAGCACCTGCTGAGCTTGGCCATGAACCAGTTTTTCCTTCCCCTTTCCCCTCTTCCTGGGAGGAAAGAGATTACCTTTTCACTTACTAACAATTTTTTTTCCAGCCAAATCCTGGCAACACAAAGAGAAGAAAAGCAGAAAGATGCTGGAAATGAACTAGGGTCCTTGAAAATGTCCCCTTTGACCTGGGGACACGGCACAGGCATCTGTACTCATGTCTGAGCTGCAGGACAGAGGACTGATCAAGGAGTACAGCAGGAAAGCAATCAGGGACACAGAATCGGGAGGAAGAGCAGAAGATGTGGGTAGAGGGAGAAAAATGAGAAAATGAATACAATCTGCTGATCTCTGAAGATCCTGGTGAAACATGAATGGGCCCTGGGTTAAGGAACATCTGTGCATGGTGAGGGCTAGATGATACTGGGAATAAACACAGCAAAGGAGATGAGAGTGAGCAAATGCCTTATGTTCAAAATCCAAATGGAAAGACATTTACATGTCACTATTTTAATAGGAGATATTAAATGTCCAACATTAACAACAAGAAATAGAGGCCCTATCAATTTTTAATAAATACTAATGACCTCTTAAATTAAATTTCTAAGCTGAAAAATATCATCAGTATCAAACACTTTTGAGACACACAAAATCCTTACCAGTCTGTGTTAATGCCACTCATTGCAATACCTGCAATGTCAACTTCCATAGACGTTGCTTGTTGGTTTGACTCCCCCCCTGGCATTTTCACGTGCCTCTCCCCTGCAGCTGCTCCTTCTGCAGCACCATCACTCCCAACCAGCCTAAAGCACCTAACAACAAACACCACAAAGGTGCTCAGGTCTACACAGCTCTTCCCTGCATGACACCTTACCAGCAGTGGGAAGTAGGAGGGTTAAAGCCCTGATGTGTTTTTCAACAGTCTCATACAACCTTCTGAATGATTGCAGAGCAAAACATCATAGTTAGGAAGAACAGCTGGTCTTTACCTTTTCATTACAAACCAGCAGCCTCAGCCTGTAGTCCGTCTTTTGTTTTGAAGCAAGAGGATGTATTAGAGGATATGAAAATGTTACCAGAATCACGACAAGCAGCACACAGAGAAGCTCAAGTGTGTCAACCCCCAAATCTTTATCTTCTCTCGCCTTTGAATGCTCCTATCTTATTTTTCAGTCTGTCTGCTAAATGCATTTACCCCATTACAGCTGCAAGCTCTTTCAGACAGGGGCTGCATCTTCTATTGTACTTCTCTTTCAGACACCCAAGGTGAGGTGAGTGCTTAATTAATATGAAGTCACAACGAAATGAAGCAGTACACAAAAAATATTTCTCCAAAGAATAGAAGATTTAGCAGAGTAAATCCACTAAAAACATAAGATTTTCAGCAGGGTTTGTTTTTCTGGTTTTGGAGGAATATTCTGTACCACAGTGTATTCCCTGGCCTGACCAATGAGTATTAGCTGGAATAAAATGGTATATTAATTTCCCTTGACAATAATTGGAGCAGCCTATGATCTCAGCAACCCTCTGGGCATATTCCTAAGGTCAGAACAAGAGTGTCACAGTCATGTTGCTCTTTTATGCCACTCCCTACACATCTTCAGAGAAAGCTACTAATCCACTTAAACAATTACCTTTCAGAGGAAGAGGCAGAGGACTTTGTATGAGGATACCTAATAAACGACTCAGCCTGTGAAATATTTGAAAAGCTCACAGAGCAAAGAAGTGGAATACAGCTATTATCTGACATGTAGCACCAATGAATAAAATCGTCACCAGACTGAAACCGCTCAGTATTTTTATTCGTGTCTGCACTGCAAAGTGGTTGAAGCCTAAAACTAATGAAGGAAATAATATGCAATTCATCATGGTGTAGAGAGAGAAAGGCAGACGAACATAACTCTTGACTCGTGTCACATCAGTGCCTTTCAAACTTCCCTTTGTGGCAGCTTTTGGGAAAGAACCATATTCTCTGTGCCACATGCCAGCTCTCTTTCATCCTGTGAAAGAGCCATGTCCCCAAACCCTGCTCAGTCTGCGAACAGGAAATCCTCTCAGTTTCTTACTGCTCGCCTGGCACATGCATACAAAATAAGGAAAGATAATCAGTAATCATGCCTAACTTTGAGTTAATGGGGCATAACACTGGAGGCGGATCACTAAGTAGCTGTTCCACGTACTGGAGCTGGGAGTCAGATGCAGACTGCTGCTGTGCCTGGGAAGGGATGATGGGATGCAGGCACAGCGCCTGCCTGTGCTGGGACCACATTGCCTCAGCCCAGCTTGCCTGGCTCTCCCAGAGAAAAGCTTGACTCTGGGAAAAAACGTCACTCTTTGTTGGCCACCATGGACTTTGCATTTCTACTAGAGGGTGAAAGCTCCTTTTCCTGTCTTCCTGCATTCTGCACAGCATGGGGAAAGTAATGCAGGCAGGAGGGGCTGTGACTCAGTTTGGGGCGCTCAGGCTCAGATGGAGGGGACCCTGCAGAGGGCAGTTTGTAAGAGCCCTGTTTTAAGAGCTGCCTACCTGCTGCCAGCATGCAGTGCTTGCAATCAGCTGAGCACGGAGCGCTGCCCATCCCCAGGGGGAGAATCCCACCTGGGGAGGGCAGTGAGCTGGAGCATTGGATTTGCTGCTGGTGGCAACTTCACAGCACATACGCACAGTTATCTTTAGCATTTTCTGTCTTAAATAGCTGGACTTGCTGCTTTTCTTGGATATTTGGGCACTGTCAGTGCGCTTGCAGCTGCAGATTGGCACCTCTAAAATTTTAGTCATGATTTCAGTCAATTTTCACATTTCCAAAATGGAGCAATACCCCATAAAGAACAGATCTAATGCATATAACCCAATTTGCTGAATGTCAGTGAATACTGACCTAATATTACAAACACTGGCAGATGGCCATTCCTTTAGTACTCAAGAGTTGCTTGAATAGAAAATCAAGTGATGGCTTAGCCTGTGTTTCACCTCTGCATCAGTGCCCATAGCAACACACAGTGGTAGCTGCCTCAATGCAACACCTCTGCCACCAGCAGCTCCTTTCCAGCCCAGTCAAGCCATTGGTGATCCCATGGCTGTGATATCCTGTTCTGTCAGAGCTGCTAAATAGCAGGAGGGATCTCCTGGGAAGAGGACGGGAACACACGGGCTGCCAGGCAGGAAACCTCAACCCAGCCATAGCATATTGCATCCTGTAGAGCAACTGCTGCCTTGTGGTGCCACTGGGGCAAGGAGACACAGACAGCCTAGAAGTAGGCTGTCTTCCAAAAAGGGATCGTAAGTGCAATCTAATGGCTGAAGAAATAACTGCCTGAGAAGCCAGGGAGTGCAGGATTGGATCAGACACCAGCTCTGCAACCTTGTGTGTGTGGCCATCCTCTGTGCAAGCACCAGCTTCCTCCTTTCTGTGTCCACAAAAGCTGTGCAGATGTTTTCTAATAGCCCAGTTTCTCTATATTTGAGGTCTTTTTCCTTTCCACCCTACAAGGTCTGTTTCCAGAGCAGAGAGCCTGGCAGTGCCCAAGCACAACGAGTGTCCCAGGACAGCTAATGCACACTGTACATTGCTCCAAATATGTTCCCTTTTCAGCATCCCTCAGGTCTTCCACAGGCAGCCTGCACATTTTGGTTTATTCAAATGTGCTGTGGATGTTTTGGGAAATTGGAAGTGGCATGATGAGTAGCCAAATGTTGTGGCATCCTGCACTCCTGACATCTTTCCCTCCAGGACAATGCTTTCTCCCTGCCATGGGAAGGTACTTAGAGGTTCAAGGCCAAACTGGGTGATGCTCCTGTGCATCCAGCTGAATTCTCTCACTTAGGGGTGCAATCTGCATTTCTGTGTGCCAGACCAAACCTGTGAGTTTGTGAGTCTGCTGGCAGGGCCACCACAATCTTCCAAGTGTTTTTGGTTGGTTTGCAGAGATGCTTGGGATCTCAGGGATGTTCCCTGCCAGACCCTTGTGGTTCTTTTAATAGGCTGTGAAATTTTGGAATGAAACTATTTAAGCCTTCTGACAACACAACACATCTCCAGGTGCCTTTCTCCACAACAAACATCCATTGTACGACCTTCTTCCCTTACAATGCGGATTAATTTTAACCCTCACAACAGCCTAATGGAAAGACCGTGCTGCACTTCAAATGCCAAACACTTGCTGAAAGCTTTCCTTTGTTAGTGCCTCCTGGTTTAGTCACCACCAGCTTCTGAAAAGATTCCACAGAGTTAATGTTTCCATTTCTTTTAATTCGCTCACAATGATGACACAGCCATAACACAGCTGTGTTCCAGCTCAAAGGAGCCGAGCGCGGATGCTGCCCAATGTTCCTCGGCCCCTGCTCCCTCCCTGGCTCGTAAGTGGGGCTGGTGCTGTCGGGAAGATACGGTGACATTTTCCAATCTGGGGTGGAAAAGTTCTTTTAGAGGAAGCCTCTTCTGGGTTCTCCCCCCCCCCCCCCCCCCCCCCCCCCCCTCCTTCTCTCTTTTTTTTTTTTTNCCCCTCATTATTTCTTCTTCTTCTTTTCTTTTTTTTTAATTTGACATTTTCTCTGTGAAAAGCTGACCTAATTTTCTGGGAATAATGTAAATGGTTATACTCTCAAAGCATTGTGCTAGAGAGTTTATAGATAAAGCTGAACTATTTTATGGTTCAATTATCACAAAGTACAGGGGATCCCTGTTGCATTAACACTTCATGAAGTTATTACAGTGGAGGCTTCCTTGCTCTTTTCCATGTAAGTTAAGATTTGCCAGTAAAACCTTCACTGCACCTCTGTCACTACAAAGTCCATTAGCCCTGCTGGTTGTAAAAGACATGTTAAAGACATTTTCCTCAACGACTGTATCTGGTATTAGTATTCATACCAATTCCTTGCCCTGTTCTAAAGAAAGTTTTAAATTGTCTATTCTGATGCACAAAAGAGAAGAGTTATTATGGACAAGAGTTATTCTGGGATGATAATAGGCAATGAAAAGGCCATGAAGCAGTGGCAAAAAGGGTTGGCAGTGGCACAAGTGTTGTAGCAGTAGCTAGTTGCCACTGTGCTGTGGGACTGATGTTAGGACAGGGGTGTCCAGGTCATCCCAACATGAGTGGCACGCAGTGAGCAGTCCCTTCCTGCAGCAGGATGTGGGACAAGTCATGCTGGCAGAGCCCTTCTCTCTGTTGCTCAGGCTATGGAGGAGGCTGCAGGAGACTCCCATCACCCTCCACCATGCCAGTACAATCTTCTAGATTAGGCTGTGGTAACCTGCATTTCAGGCTAGGGTAGAGTGCACCAGGTTCACTCCTGTAAAAGGGCCAAGGTAGTGTTTTGGGTTACAGCCTTAATGTAGTGTACACTAGATTGAAAATGTAGGGCAGGAGGGATCGAATTTTATGGCCTCTTCTTTTTATTCAAGAGTTTTCTCTTTAGGAAACTGAGCTGTAGCAATCACTGAGACCCTGCTTGGGTGCATTTTCCAATTGACAGAATTAGGTGTGTGATTCCATCATAAATTTGCAGATTTTCTAACATTTCTGGTTTGTTTGGGTTTTTTCCAAAAGAGCAAGGTTTTTTCATTTCTTACTTCACACATTCTGTTGTGGACCATGCAAGTGCTTTGCAAAGGAATAGATGTACCAGAGTCATCCTCCCTGGTGGTGTCTGAACCAGCAGCCTTAAGTGTGGCTCGGGTCTGGCTTCCAGTTTTCCAGCCATATCTGGCTGCTGTGGAAATCCGGCTCATGCTCTTGAAGGAAATTGTTGTTCATCTGTTGCTGGTGTGTGCTTTCATTTCTATGAGAGTCTAATTAGGTTCAGTGATTAGGAGTGCTAATAGGCATAACAATCCCACAGAAATTTACCTTTCAGAAAAAGAAGGGCAGCAAAAATACCCAGCAAAGGAAGAAAAAGAAAGAGAGGAAAACTAAAAAACCCAGACCAAAAAAACTCTTAACAATTTTTTGCAGGATAAAATAAATAAATAAATAAATAAATAAATAGCCACTATGCAAATGCCTCTACCTATCTTTCAGAGGTTGTTGTAAAGGCAAATTAGCTAATTGCTGCAAAGTGCTTTGAAAATGAAAAGGGATATATAAGAGGTGATTATTATTATTCACAACAATCTGGTAGGTGAAGGCATCTGTCTATTTTGCTTTTTATATCCCCAGAGCTTTCCCAAAGCAACATTAGAAGAAAGGAAAAGACCTAAAACAGGAGAAGAACAATCCCAAAATGGAGAGAAAAAGCCTGTGACATTTGTGAATAATAAAAATAATAAGCTATAGATCAGTTTAAAAAATACTGTCAGGAGTCTAGGGTAAGAAAGGTACACTGAGGTGCATTTGAACTGATCTTAATGGATATGGCGATCATTAGCAGTATGCTGATACTGCTGAACTGACATGGAAAATATTAATTTAAATAGGAATATCTTACATTAAGTCTATAATTGCATTAAGATGCAAATGAGTCAAGCTTCCATGCCCTATGCTTTGGCCCTTTTGGTACTAGGCAGAACGCCTGTTTTGTGTCAATACTTACACAAATTATAAAGGGTAAAGTTTTTATCCCATCACAGGACCTGATGCAATTCTGCAATCTAAAATGTTCAAGGATGATGTAATGAGAGCCGTAATTTAGCCTACGACTAAATCTCACATTTATCTCCAGAAGCTGTAGAACGGCATCCAAGCCTCTGAATGCTTATATTATGTATTAACTCCCCTTGCACTGGCAAACCCCAGGGAGCTGCTCTTGTGCTTATGCTAAGTGCATGCAAAAGTGCTAGCAAGATCACTACACTAATTTTCAGCATCAGAAAGTAAAATAATGTCTATACTGAGGCAAGACTCCTGATAAGTCTGTGAACTGCACTATTTCATAGCTGTGGAAGAATTAACTCATTTTTCCCTTTTTTTTTTTTTTTTCCTTTTTCTCAATTATCACTTGCTCTAGCTATGAATCACTTCAGAGCTCATTCCTTAAAGGTATCCAAAATTCCCTCAGGTGTTTTGACATAATTCTATTACATCTTATTTCTGTTTAATATTAAATTCTTTCCTGCATGTTTAAATAAACCTGGAAACCTTTTTAGGAAGCACAGCTTAATGGGGAACTAAGAACATGTGCGCCGAATGTCACCATCTTACATATGTTTTATTATTAATGGTAATTCATGCAGAACCAGCCACTTCACAAGGAGAGACTAAACACTTACATAAAGCTAGGTTCTTCTCTCTGACCTTAATTTGTTTCTGTACTCGAACACTGGATTCCCTTTCAAAAAATAATTATTCCCATAAAGATTAAAAACCAATAACCCAGTCACTTTCTGTGAGAAAAACAAATGCAGAGGCTTGAGTGGGAATGCTGGAAATACTTTCTTGGTGGCTATTCCAATAAACTACAGTGTAAGAGGTCTTCTCCTGGGTCAGGATGTTTGTATACTGAGAGAAGGGATATGGAGGATGGAGCCTGTTTGTTCCCATGCTTGTTTGTACTTCATGGCATTTTCTGTCTTGTCTAAAATACACGCTATTAGTTGACAAGATGTCAGGGATGGCCTTCCAGTATGAAAAGCAGGCAGCTTCTGCTGTTTGATATCTTCTATCCAGAGTGGGGAGATTGTGGGTGTTCTCTCACTTCTGATGCAGTGGCCTGTCTGTCCAGGCAGGGGCACATCTTGGGCTTTGTCTTCTGCCTGCAAGAACTATAGACCCACAGGCACTTTTGGTAGCTCACAGTCTCTCCAAATTTGCCCAGAGAAGCAGGAATAGTAGAAGAAATAGAAACGGGTTAGCTGAGACAAGATTTCCACCTCACCTCTTTCAAAGCTGGTGTTTGCTTGGGTGATTCACACATCCTTCTGAGTGAGCAGTGAAAATGCTCATTGGAATGACACCACATGGTGATTCCCACTACTGGTCATGAAGGACACATCCTTTCAGACAGACTGGGCTACACACACAGAAATGGAAGGTTTGGCAGTAAATCCAGATATGCCTTAGCTGAAATATTTACATGTTTAACACTGCCATTAAATCAGAATACTATCAGTTATTAAAGTATTTCTCCCGCCTCTCACCTCTACCACAGGTTTCTTTCCCAATTAACCAATTGGCTGTCTGAGTCCAGGGACTGCAGGGAACTTGGTCAAGTCAGTGGCAAAGGAAGGATATCCTAATAATAAGCCTGAATGGAGCCTGTTTGCATCATTTTTTCCTCTGCTTTCGGAAAAGGTGGATGTGTTCACTGTGGGAAACAACTGCAAAAGCAAGAATGTTAAGTGACAGAGGTGCCAAAAAACAACAGGAAAGAAAAAGCAAAGATTCTTGGATTTTAATAACCTCTCCATTAAAAAAAAAACATATATATATATATATCTATATATCTATATCTATATATATCTCAATCCCAACAGTGTATGATGTCTTTTANACAGAGGTGCCAAAAAACAACAGGAAAGAAAAAGCAAAGATTCTTGGATTTTAATAACCTCTCCATTAAAAAAATACATATATCTATATATCTATATATCTATATCTATATATATCTCAATCCCAACAGTGTATGATGTCTTTTACGGTCCTTTGGTATTACATATCTGTTGGCATAAAAACAAAAGCTGTGATATAAATCTGACGCTGCTTGTCAAGACACTGGAAAATTATTCTAATAAGGCATCTACCATATCCTTTTCAGAATCCAAAGACATTCATCAAAGCCAAAGACTGAAAGGGATAGCTTTGAATCTTTGACTTTATATTGCTAGGCACTGTTTTGGAGAAAATGTATTACTGTTTTTTTGTTCTTTTTCAGGAATGCAAAGCGGGAATTTGAACAGGAAAGAATCTGACATTTTGGGAGTACTGGAAGAAGTGCTCATAGATACATCTCGCATTTTCCATCCTATATTTGACTGTGGCATAGTCACAGGTATCTGCTCTGAGTATAGTGAGTATTTCTTGTCTGGCTAGCAGTTAATGACCAGTACAAGCCAAGAGCATAGCACTGACATTTATTTCTCCAAAACTTTGCCCTACCAAGTCTAACAACACACTTCAGGTGATAAGCAGGTTTTAATTGTGTGGAAGAAAAAATAAAAGGAAATTGGAGGGCTGAGCCAACACAGATGCACTAAGGACAGTGAAAACTCCCACTGAGGGATGCAGCATGCACAGCACAACCAAAAAGTCTTCTGTAGCAAGCAAGTCTTCATCTAAAATTCTTTGGAAATTGAATAAGCAGGATTAATTTCCCTGTCAATCACAGAATTAGCTTTCAGCTGAGCTGTGTTGCTGGGCCCAAGTCATCATTCCTCACCTGGTCTCTCTAGCTGTGAAGCTGGAGCAGCACACTTCTTCATGCTTCCCTTTCCTCACCTGCAGAACCTGCTTGCTACCTATCCACCTCACAATGACAATTCAAGGCTAATTTAATCACAGCTATATGTGCCTTCTGAGACTGCTAGAGAAAAGGTGCTACAGCAGTCACCATGCTTTTTTGTGATCATTCATCAGAAGTGGCATTTGAGTGCCAGCTGAGGGCTTTGGGAGCTGGATCCAGGCATCAGCTGTGGCTATCTGTTGTAATGACCCAGATGATGAGAGTGGCTGAATGGGGAACAATTTTGGTGACCTACAAAAGAGTTGCATTAAAAATGCAAACTCTTATGCAGCCAGAATTTAATTCAGTGCCTGCATAAAACCAAAATCTTCCCAAATCTTCTCACGAAGAGGAAATTAATTAATGCTTTTTCTTCAGAAGTGTTTTTGCTTTTGAACAAATAAACCAAGAGAATGAAGGAGACTGATAAAGTTTCTTGGAGATCATGTTAGGAGGATGGAAGGCATCAGATGTGACAGGGAGGCTTCCCAACATCCAGGAAGGATGTTTTGACTTTTCTTCTTGGGTCTCTTTACCCTTTTCCCACTCATCTTGCTGACAGCAGCATGCCAACAGCCCCATGTCTCAGGCACAGAATCTTTAAGGTCATCTTGTGAAAGTGGATGGTCATGTTATCCCCTCTGCTGCCTCCCATCCCACATTTTCCATGACAGAGCAGACATAGAGAGCCTAGAGTTTGCTTCAGAAAGTGAAACAGCAAGGGGATCCATGGCAGAGACAGCTTGGAGACACCTTCCCACTTCCCTCACCCAGTTTCTTCCATGGGATCTAACAGAGAGAGAGCTGTGTGAATAAATATTGATACTAAACATAGTCAGGAATGAGAATTCATGATCTAAAATTACACAAATATTTGGGAATCTAGACACTATAACTCAAGTGGCACTTAATCTCCAAGTGCAACCAAAAATATGTAACTCCTCGGTTTATAAGCAGTGTCAGCTCCCCAAGTGTGGAGCTGAATAATTTAGAGTGGGAGAGAAAAAGAGAATGGCTGAGCATGGATTTTGCTGGAGAGGAGAGGAGCTCCCCTTCACATTCGCTGGTGACTTTTCCTGGCTAGATGGGGAAGGGAGGCTCCAGGTCACCTTCAGGACAGCCCACATAAATGCAGAGAAAAAACAGCCACACATGCAAAACCCACGACCCTTCAGCCTCCTGCCTGCAGGCTCCAGGAGAGAAATGGGGGGCACGGAGGGAGAGGAATGGGGGTATGCAGGAGTGCATGGTGCTGTAGCCTTCCTGTGGCCAGGGAGGCTGCCCAACACCTGCCACCAGCCAGGCTCAAATCTGAGAACTACAGCTGTAGCATAAAGGCGGATTATCACCCATCCAAACCAAATTCAATTATCATATCTATGCTGCTTCTCTATTTCTGTAACTGGAAGGCTATTATTAGGCTCCCTCCCTCTCTCCCTCCCTCTCGCTCCCTGTTTTTAATACATCTCCAAGTAATGCTGCTGTAAAACATTCAGAAAAGTAAACATTAGCTTTAGGCCATTTGATTATCAGTTTCCCAGAACACTTCGTTCTGCCCTGCGTTACTCCGTACTCCTTTAATACCAAAAAAAAAAAGAGATGGACTGAGATGAGTTTAATGAATCCACACTATAGCAATTCCTCTCCCTGTCTCCAGTGATGGCTCTGGCTCACTCTCACAGTGGCAAAAAAAATGCCAGTTTATGCTTGGATGGAAAAGAAGTGAGGAAATAGGTTTGCCCTGTGAGAAAAGAAAAAAAAAAAAAAACAAACAAACAAACAAAAAAAAACTATATTTCCTTCTTTCCTAATTGCTAAAATATTTCTTAACAGGCTTCCTATCTGTACCCTATTAATGACTACATCTTTTCCCATGCTAAAAATGGGAGATGGTTGGGTGGTGAGAGGGTAAGGGTGATGCAGTCCCTGAGATGAGGGAACCAGTCCTTAGCACAGGGAGTCAACATCCCAGAAACACATTCACTGCCCATGTCCTTTCTGATGCTGCTCATTTACACCACAAAGTGCATTGTCTTTCCCTTGGGGTGGCAGGACAGGGATGGATAACCCTTTACACATGCTCGCCTCCTGCAGAGCTCTACACCCTTTGTGCCAAGGGCTGGCACTTTACTCTAGTGAGAAGCTTATATATTTTTTGTGGGTTGGTGGTATACTTCTTCCTTCTGTTAAACACACATTTTGAGCAGAAACTGCCCCTCACAGGCATGGTGAAATAAAGCCTGTACACCTAAGCTAAGGAACACAGAAATGAAAGTGTTAGTAAGAGTGGAGTTAATCCTTTGGGACACACGATATGCCTTTGATGCCTTTTAACATGCCCATGTGTGAATAAGACACAAAAAGGGCAAAATCTTTCCTCAGTTCTTGTGGGGCTACCATAATATGTGCAATAAATCACACTCTTATATGCTAGCTTTTTGGGTGTAACAGGTGTTTTTAGCATCATGACTTTCATCTCAAAAGCTGCTGTATGACTTAAACTCCTTTATCTCTATCTTTCACACAAATCAGAGACTATCACAGATAATAGAGCAGTTGGGCAAAAATATAAAGATTGAAGAGGTAGGGCCTCACTTCTGTACTCCTGGGAATTAACTAGGAGCAAAGAGAGGGGCTCTGGCTTCTGTGCAACAAATTCCACCCCCCATTAGCATTGCCTGTTCAAGGCATGACTCAGGGCCACACATAAATCAGGTGTGCTGAGGTCTGGGGTGTCACTCAGCTTACAGAAACATCCTTCCTTGTGCATAATAAAGAGAATTTGGCTCACTGACATATAGCTCAGATGAATCCCTCAGGCCACAACCCTGAGCACACAGATTTCTGCCTCTTGCAGTGACTGGTATCCAATACTGCACAGCAAGGCAGGTGTGAGCCTTCAGCCTCACAGACACGGGATCCTGCTCATTGCAATGAGCAGATCTAAGCTGTGTGGGGAAGCTGAGAAGATGAAAACTTAGTTATTCCCTGCTTCATTCTGCTGAGCTGCAAATATTGTACAAATATTGTAGCCAGCCTTTTTTAAAATGGATTTTTAAAGCTTTTGGATAAGATTCTTATTTACATCACTCTGATTGTGTAAAGGGACAGCATCGAGCCAAGTTTTTTAATTAACAACTCATGTAGCAGAGAATTCAGCATGAAATGCAGAAGTACTTCCTTTCTCTTGTGTTTTGGCCATGTTCAAGCATAACACCACGTAACATTAATGCTAGTTGCATGACCATGCACCAGAGCACAATCTCCTGGGATGCTAATTGGTTTGGAGGATAGGTGTTTGACACCCTGCTCATGTCTGTAAACCGGGATAAGGCCTGGGGCTGAGCCACATGTCATTCGTTCAATACTGGAGTTTCTTCCTTTCCTTTGTTTTACTATCACTGATTAAAAATTTAGTAGTGATGCTGTGCAAAGGTGAGCCTACAGGCACTGCATTAGAGAGCCACCTTCGAAAACAAAGGCACAAAGGGAAGCTGGGGAGGAGCTAGGGACGTGGACCAGGATCTTGGCAGTAGCAGAAAACACCCAAGGGAGACACAGAAACCATCTCTTGGTGGGAGGGGGATGGGGGGAAGAGAGAAATTTGACAGACTTTGGAGGAGAAATGAAATTCCTGAGAAATGAGAATTGTGAGCTGACCTGCTCTGAGGGCTGAGGGCTGGGTGGGCTTCACCTCGGGGCTGGGGCACCTCTGCTGGCCCTGCCACCTGCGGGAGGGCACTGGCTGGACACCCTCACACCAGCACTGGCCACCTTGGCCTTGAACAAGGTGGGCTTGTGGGCACTGGGCAAGGAAGAGCCTGTCCCACAGGTGTCATGTCTGGGGGTGAGTTCATGCTGTTTTCCTTAAATCTCAGAACTGTTTCAGTTTCATGTAACAGGAGAAGCCTAACAGCTGGTGTAGTTCTTCACTTCAGCTGTTTAATGTGGCATCTGTGACTCAGTTTGCACCGGGAAAAATTAGGATGAGACCAGAATCAACCCATCCTTGTAAGCAACAGCTTCAGGTCACTCCTGAGCATCCCTGTGGTGGAGAGGGGCTCAGACTTGTTCAAGCTGCTACTTCTCTGGCTGGCAAACATACTGAAGTAAGTTTGCTACCTGCTAATGCAAAAAGGACAAAAAAAAACAAAAACAAAAAAAAAAAAAAAACAA
>VYXF01008396.1:706800-739398 GCA_013397295.1 Polioptila caerulea
AAAGGGAAAAAAACGCTGAAAAAAGGGAAATGGGGAAGTGAAGTAGCTTAGTGCTGTTATTTTGCTGTGGTGTTTGTCGTCATCATTTTCTTGCTGAGAATGATGAGAGATCACAAAATTGATAATCCTCACTGGTATTTTTGCAGCAGTATTTCCTGCAGAATGTGAATGTCTCTTTTCTTGTAGGCAGATGGACAGAGCCTGCAGGATCACATTTACTGGAGAGAAACCAGCTTTGAAAAGTTTCGACAGCCGGCATGGTATCTGGTCCATCTCTATTGAAATGAGTTCATTATCATTCATTTTTTGCCAAATGCCAATCAGTTCTTAAATCACTCTTGAAATTTGGATGTTAGAAAAAAAAAAATCTAAAAATCTCCACAGATACATTTTCAACATTTGCAGGAATATTTTAGAACTATTTCTCCAACAGTTGATGCTATATAATTAATGTATGAAACAAAACAGACACAACAGACCTTCCAAAAAGTGGTGGGGTTTTTCATTATGTAGGTGCAGAAAGAAAGCAGCAAAAGTTCACCAATTCCTTCACCTACTCATTTGCTAATTTATCACATTTCAGATAAGATGGAAATTTATTATTTCGAGAGACTGATTCTCAGTGCCCATCCATTCTTTTTTTTCAAAGGGTTACAGAGTTTTCCTGCAGAGATTCTGATTTTGCACTCAGAAATGTATCATATTCCTTGTGCTGGTCCTCTTAAATAAGTGTTTGTTAACATATCATGAAGAGACTCACATTCAGGCTGTCATACTGTTCTACCAGATTAAGGTATTTGCATATTTTCCTGCAAAATAAACCCATTGTCACAGCGGATTGATAGGAAATAAAGAAGGCTGAAAAATGCAAATTTCAGCATGCAAGCCCATGCCTTTCACCTATTGTATAACTGGTTTTTGTTAGCTGATTAGTGAGTGTGATGGTTTGGGAACACAAAGTTTTGCCACTCTTTTCTATTTTAATGGTAGTAGATACAAAAATAAAATAAAGGAATGTCACCTCTTGCAGTCCATGAGAAGAAGACAACAAAGTCACAGACCACCAGCTTTCTAAAGTATCCTGAAACCTTGAAAGGAAAGATGACAGATACATGATGCTGTTCCAGAATGGTACGACCTGACAATTTGCCAGGGAGAAAGGAAGGAGAGGTGAACCAATTAGAAAGGAGGGGAAAAAAAAAATAGTGGGCAGCTAAAAATACTTTTAATTATATGCCTTAAAGAAAAAGTTGAAGTTTAACAAAAGCCATACCCCAGTGGATAGGTGGTCTCCAAGTGTATTATTCCATGCAGATACTAACAAAGGAAATACATGAAGTGTTCATGTGCTCCATGTCCCCTCCTAGCTCAGCTGTGAGCATCCAAGTTCCATGTCCTGTTTGACAAGCACGTGGCACTTCTGACAGAAACATGGGAGGTCATGTCTAAGTTCATCTTCTGAATTTTTCCACTAATGTTTTGGGTTTATCTGTGTACAAATACACAGAGGCATGAACCTTTCACTGATGGGAGCCAAATTTTTCCAATTTGCCCAGACTGGCCCTTGGAGCCCAACTTGACACAAACCACAGCACATCTCCATGTTAAATAACATGAACCATATATTAATGCAGGGAAAAGCTATGAAAATGCTTAAAAGGATATTGATTCTATAAGGGACACATTTCTGATTGAAGTTGCTTTGATACACAGCTGAAATTACAATCCAGGCTACTTCAGATGCTAGGAGCATTGCCAATAGCTAAAAATTTGTATCCCTAAATAAATGAGGTTAAAATGGACTTTTTCCCAAGTGAGTAGCTTCATGTATTTTGTTTTTTATTGGCTTCCTTCTCTGTGCTCTCTTTCTTGTTCTCTGTGATCTCCTTCTCCTTCTCCTTCTCCTTCTCCTTCTCCTTCTCCTTCTCCTTCTCCTTCTCCTTCTCCTTCTCCTTCTCCTTCTCCTTCTCCTTCTCCTTCTCCTTCTCCTTTGCACCTCTTTTTTCATCTTTTGGTCTCAAGCAAAATAAAAGGAGGTAAACCATTAAAAAGGAGAGAAAAGCAAAAAATCATGAGGATTTTTTCATAGTCACCACTACAGTTTGGAAGAAAAAAAACCAAACCAAACTTTCTCTTTTGAAATGCTTGAGAGTAAAAAAACCAAAACCCATCCCTTTTCATTCAGCTCTAACACTTGCACTGATTAACAAGAACATCTGCAATTCTCTTTAAAAGGCGTAATGAAGGTTAACATTACATCTCTGTAGTATTGGTTTTTCCAAAGTCATGATGAGAGTTTTAGTCTCTCTCCCACAAATATTTTGTAACAAGAGAAAATGGTTTCCCCCCACACTCTGTGTTTTGTTCCCCTCAGGTGCCACATAGTTCTCCTTTGTTTTAATCCAACACTACCTGCACCCACCTCATGGCATGCTAGCTCTGTGCCATCTCTAGTGTCATCTCACTTGCTCATCTGTGCTAATAAGGAACATTTAGGAGCAGCTCTGGCTCCGGCACTGCATTAACGAAGCACTAACATTTGTTGGGAGAGAGATTCAGCGATGTTGACAAGTGACTTTGCTGATCAGAGGAGCGCAGTTGGGTTGGAAGGAACCTGTGTTCTTGAAATGTGGGAGGTGAATTATCTCAGTATTCAAAAAAATAAACAGAGACAAGTTTGATGAGTTTAAATTCACAGAAGAGCTTTTTAATATTTCCTGAGGTTCTAATCAAAGAAGCATCTTAACTGGTCCCAAAGGGAAATGAAAGATGAAAGGAGCTGACACTGATGCCCACTCTACCTTGTCTGGCTGCTACCGGGGGTTTTTTTTATTCTTTTTTTGCTTGTTACTAAAAATATCTCAGCAGGCAAGAATTAAAAGTAGGATATTAATGCAAAGTCACAAATAAAAATCCACTGCAAAATATAGCATACCTTTAAAATTTTAACATCTAGTAAATTTAAATCGAGGAAATTGACATAGATCGGATGAAAGAAGATACAGCACCTCTAGCTTATGCCAACTAAAAATAAGAATTATTAATGAAGCTAGGCTTTCTTCTGCTGTGCACATTAATTATTTATGATAATAATACTCCGTACTGCCATATTAAAGAATTTTCTTCACCCAGCTTCCCAGAAAACTCCATCTTCTGAAACCCTCAACATGTTAAAAAACACAAAAGAATGAATTCCTTTCAGTGTATTTATTATACTGGAAGATGAATATAGTCTTGGGTTATTAAACTGGAATGAAAAACACATCTTATTAGAACTTACATGGTGATTTTTATTCTCACTAGTTTCATATAAACTTAATGATGCAGACTGCATTTTTATGCTCATCTATTTTAAAATGGTGCCTGGAGCAAAAGAAGCTTCCATTAATGCCAGTTTGGTATTTCAAATACAATTTGATGTAATTTACTTCAAATATATGTGAACAGAGAAGGATAATGTTGAGAGTATTTGCTGGATTCAGATCTGAGTTAGCTCATGGCAGTGATTTGTTAAAACACAAGTTTTATGAAACAGAAGAAAAAAAGGAAAATGAAACTGTTTTTCAAAATATAGGGTAAAATTAATATCTTTATAAAGATGTTGGGGGGAAAATTTATTTTGAATTGTCAGAGTTTAAATAATTAGTTCTGAAAATAACATTGTTATTTAGAAATCAACAACAAATGAAACTCATTTAATAAGAGTATTGGACCGAATTTTTTTTAGAGCTGTTGTATTTGTTGTGATCCATCTAAAATAGACTATGAATGATTTTTTTTTTAACATATATCCATTCATTTATTCCCAATCCAAGTTTCATGTAACTGTATCTTTTGTTTTTCTTATAGCAGAGACACTTCTACTTGGAAGCACACAGAGGCATCTGCGGAATGTGGGCTATGGCAGGGGCAGGGGTCTCATGCAAGGAGAGGAGTTTCTACAACCAAGGAATGCAAAGACAAAAAAAATATGATTCATGGTAAAAAATGTGTGCTTGAAAATGGTAAGGGTCTGTATGTGTGAATGTAATATCATACTATAAATTCACACTGTGTTATCTGCACCTACACCGACCGTCACACTTCCCATGTGTCTTGCTGTGTCAAGGGAGAGCATTCTGAAGCAGAAAGCATTGCAGCAGGTGCAAGGTGCTGGTTCTGCTTTCCCCCTGCAGCTGAGATCCCCTGGCAGGGGTTTGTATCCCCTGCTACATTGGGACACCCACCATTTCCACAAGCAAGGAGAAAACAGTTATTGCCTCCCTGCTTTTATTGCATTTCTGCCTGTGTTTTTTTCTTTCTTGTTTTTTCTCTTCCAGGGGCTTGCAGGGAGAGAGGGTGAACCTGAGATCAAGTAAGTGGCTTAAGGGTAAGATTATAAAAGCATTGGTGAGATGTAGGCACATGAACCCTGTGAGGAGACTTTATGCCTAGTTCCTCTAGGGCATTTGTTAAGGCTTACTCCTCCTTATGAATTTCCTGAACCTCTTTCACACTCTGTCCTTCTGAAGATAAATGCTACCCCTGCCAGAGCCCACGGCATTGCAGCCTGTCAGCAGGTGGTCACAGCTCTACCCTCTTCCCATGGCTGTGCTGTAGAAAACCCTTGACAATTCAGGCAGCACCAGTTGCCCTGAGTGGGGCTTCTGGGAGTGCTGGTGAACAGCACCAGTGATGGACAGGCATGCCCTGCCGGGCAGAGCCCCTGAACGAGGTGCTCCACAGTGCAGGGTGGCTGGGCAAGACAACCCACCACCCCTCTTCTGCATGGGAGGCTGAAGGGAGCCTGCCCCTGAGCAAGGGCCCTCGTCCCAGGTGGATTAGAGCTCTTTCTGGTTTTTTTCAATGAAATAAATAATTAGGGATATTTGTAAAGGAATCCAATGGAAAAATATTCCTAATTGGTTTTTAGGCAAGGATTGGACAAAGAACTGTTTCTGGAGGAAATGTGTCACAACATTGTTTCATAAAGCAACAACAGCTTTATGAATGTGTTCATAAGTTTCAGTATACACATAGAAATGGTTATAAGCAAAATGAATGCCTAAGAAAATTAATGAGCATATTAAGTGTTTAGTAATAGACTCTGTTTCCTCTGCCTGGGACAATGAAGAGAAAACTGCACATGACCTCATGAGCTATACCATTACAAAGATTTTAAAAATCATCAGCATTTCAAAGCTACATGTTGGATTTTTTTTTTTTCCTGAATCCAGGCGTTAATGCTTTCAAACCAGCCAACCCTATCACCTGAAATGCAAATCTTCATTTGTGCTGTTCTTTGTTTAGACAATGGCAGAAACATGGCTTGTGCTGGAGAGATGTTTAGTGTGCACTGGAGAGAGACGTTAAGATAAATCATGCTATTAAAAAATTAAAAGAAAAATTTGTTTCATTTGAGATTTCCTTTTTGTGGAATCTGTATCTATTTTGACCCAGGGGTGCCCCTCATGAGTCAGTGACAGCACATACAGGCAAGGAGCAGAGGAAAAATCCTGTGCCTGATCCTGTCCTCTATTCACTTGTGTTCCTGACAGTGAGGGCAGTTCCTGGATCAATAAATAACCACTGAACTGTGACAGATTTTCTGAATTCAGTGATTACAGATTCTTCAAAGTCAAAAGGAAATCATAACTTGGGTGAAAATGCTGGTGGAGGTCAGCTGTATTAAAAGTGATTATGTGTTAGCACTTCACAGCTCTTGCTCGAAAACCAGGTAGTCAGCTTGAGGGCTATTTTGACTTTTTCCACTTTCTATCTCTCTGTTTCTGATAAAACAAACAAGATGACCTCTGCAGCACACACTTCTCAAGCTGGTATTAGACTGACACAGATACTGAAAGCATGAGACCTTTCCTTTCTTCTTTTCTGCAATGGTCAGTTTTGAGATTGTTACTGGAGAAAACCTTCCCTAGAGTGAACCTGAAGTCATCATCACTACTATGTCTGATATTTAGAAAACACTGTCACATAGGGCAGGCTAATAGGTACTTTGAGCTACCTTTTAGCTGTCAATGAGTTCCACTTCAGACATTTGTGTCCCAAAACAGGTACAGCACCTTGCAGATACAGCACCTGGTTTTTGTTGATTTGGTTTTATTTTTGACAAACAGGAAAGAAAAGAAAATCAACTAAAACACTGCATTCATGAGAACAGTCCAGCACTGTTTCACCATAAATCAGTTATTGCTGATTAGATCTTTAATGTAATGGATCAATGTCTCAGCTGACACAAATGAACTTCACTGCACTGTCTCACACAAGCTAAGGTTCTGGTGCAATGCCTTTGCCAAAATCATAAACACTCGCTGGATTTTCCAGTGCACTCAGCAGCTAGCACCTGCTGGGCCACAGAGCAAAACAAACCCACTGGCGCTCTCTTCATTTCCGGAAAAATCTAGGCAGTATGAAAGGAAACAAAAAAAAGCCATGTAGCCTGTACATAAATAAATAATATTAAGCCTTACTTCACCTGTATTTATATTATTAAAATATAAAATTAAAGAATGGAATGCTCTACAAAGCATCCACACACAAATGACTTTATCATTCAGTATGCTTTTCTAGCTTACTCTGATCCTATGCATTGGCCCATCCTTCCAACAAACAGCTCCACTGCCCACCAGGCTGGTGGCAGCAGGTGCACGAGCAGTTACTCAGTCCCATATCAATGCTTCTGTCCCCTGGAAGATGCCAACCACATCCCAGGCTGGCATGGAGATAAAAGGCATAAGAGACTTTATGCACCAGGGTTTTCTGGGCTTGAAATACGCAGGATACTCATATCCATACGTGAAGATTAATGCTGCACTCTGGACCCTCTTCACTTTTTCCACCTCCTCTTCTCTAGCTGTGATGTTGGCAAATGAACTGGAGAGCTGAGGGAAATTGCCCTTGAGCCTTAACAAATGCAAAATATAGAAAGAGTTGAAACTTGCAGCACTTTGTTCTGTATGTAGAGTTAAACCCCTACAATGGAGGGACAGGGGTGACATTTGGGTATTGGAATACGAGTAGAAGTCTCTTCTTCCTTCCTGGAAGATAAACAAAGTGAGAATTAGGTGAAGTGAGAAGTAGCAACATATCACTGCCAATTTATGGCACTTCAAAGAAAAATCTAATCTGTGATTTACTCATTTGAGTGCAATTTCAGTTCACCTACAACGTCATGACCTTCTTGATGATAGTTATATATGGCATGTGGCATGGATAGAATGAACCTCTTGCATATGTAGAAATGGGTTAAAAAATGAATGTTCTGTCCACCCTACTTTACTACTGCTGTGATTTAGTAAAAGACTAGTTGCTGTCAGATCCAGTAATTTGAGTCTCATCTTACAACGAAGTATATATGCTGATGAAAAGCTGCTTTAGCAGCAGAGAGACTGCTAATTGTTTGATTATACAGGTCTTCACATTAATGAAGCACTATTCCATGGATTTGGAGCATGGCGTGCAACCAAATTACCACCCCAGCACTCAAGCTGTGAAATCTGATTATTCATTAGCCAGTCAGTGAGTGGTACAAACATCTTTTCTTTTTTCAAACCGTCAAAGGAGAGCAACTGCTTTTTTTTTCCCCCACTCTTTCCTTTAAGAATATAAGGGTTTGGACTTTCATCAATGATAGTAGCTTACTTAAGAATTTAAGAATAAACCTGTTATGTAAAGGGGGCCTCATTTTTCTCCAAACTGTGCTCTTCTTGTATAATTCATCCCTTATGTTTACTTAGTCTTGGCCTCCCAAGAGCCTGTCACTAACTGACAATTGTGGTGCATTTAATGAATTGAGAGTAGACTACACCCTCCTTAATTGACAAGAGTTACTAAAAGATAAGGAATCAAAGTGGGGAAAGCTCACAGTGCATCTGCCTCTACCAGGCAGACCTGACTGAAGATGGATGGTTGTGAAAATAATTTTCAAAATTCTTTTATCATAATTTTTTTATAAACTTAGATTTTTTTTTAAGGGAAAATTTCTCTCTCACATACACAATGAAATGGAGAAAAAAAAAATGGATTTTATTAACAAAAAGGTCTTCCTTCCTTCCTTCCTTCCTTCCTTCCTTCCTTCCTTCCTTCCTTCCTTCCTTGCCTTCCGCGCCTTCCGCGCCTTCCGCGCCTTCCGCGCCTTCCGCGCCTTCCGCGCCTTCCCTCCCTCCCTCCTTCCTTCCTTCCTTTCTTCCTTCCTTCCTTCCTTCCTTCTGTCCCTCCCTCCCTCCATTTCCCTGCCCACAGCAAACCTAACCTAACAGAGATTCCAGATACTGCCAGTCTGTTTGGTACAGTGAATGTAGCTGGGTTCAGTAACAAAATGAGCCGTGTGGAAATCGTTCCTCACATGGTGGAGAAGTACTGACATCTCTAGCAAATGGGATTATCTGTAATGAGATTACATACAAAGAGATTAAGATGTGAACTGACACTCCTAGGAGATACAAAAGAGGCTCCTGAGACAACAGAGAAATGAGGTGTCAGAAGCAGAAGGTGGAATTGCTTCCTTGAGAAGGTTTTTCATGATAATGATAATGATCTTACCCGTATAATAGCGCCTTTCATCCAGAAAGATCCCCAAAGAGCTGTACAAATGCCGTACACTAGTTCTTTTCAGACCATCATGGAAATGCTTCCACCTCTGGTCGGAGTACAGCAGCTGTTTAACCACACACAAGCTCACCTCACATAGCAGCGCTGGGCAGGAGCTATTAAGATAAAGGCTGATCTCAGGGAAAATTCCGGACACCAAAATATAACTATATAAATCTCAAGTCTGAGACATTCCACAAAACTGTGTTTTGGATTTGGGTTTTCATTTCTTTGGTATTTTTCCCCTTGCTTTTCACTATTCGCACTGACATGTTTAAATAAGAATATTGAATTAGTTTTTTAAATGTTCATTGAAAATGGATGTTTTCTTCCTCAAAAATTGTGCTGGAAAAATGAAAGACCAAAGCAAATATAAAAGAACAAAGATGTTGAAATTTTGGTTGAAGTTTTGACCCTATTTCAGGTTGCATCTGGCTGTCCAGTCCATCAACTGGCCATTGCCAAGATAGACAGATGAGACCTGTGCATGCCTGCTGGTGGACACAGTTTTAAAAACAAGACATCTCAAATTTGACAGACAAGGTTGTGATGGAAGCCACCCAAACCACTGCAAACTGAGGAGAGACCTCTTCCAAAAGTAACCTTTGAGTCTGGGGTGCTTCAGTTTTTGTCTCACAGGACACTACGATACCTACAGAGCCTTTTAACTTTTCTCTGTAAAGCTGCCTGGCAACAACTTCACATGAAAAGCCTCAGAACACAGGCAGTAGATGTTGTCCAGAAGAAGAAAGTGATTTTAAAAAACCCTTCTGTGCCCGCTCATAGCTCATCAGAAGAAATATCTGTGCTTCAGGCATGGCTTGAAGACATGAGAGCAGCATAGGCATTCCTCAGATACAGCTCCTCTTTCACTCTCTGAGTGCTAAATTACCATCCTTGTTCTTAGTAGATTTTATTAGTCTTCTTGTCAGTCTTATAAATGGAGTTTAACAGGAAAACAAAATGTATTTAGACAATATAGGTCTATATGGCTTTGCAGCTAAACAAGTCTCACTGTCAGATTCTTCCAAGTCTACAGCAAACAGGATAATGAGACTTTTTGCTTTCTCCTCCACTCCCGTGTTTGCTCTGCCAAGCGACCACCAGCATCAAAGCCCAAAGGAAAACTTGCTTTCAGAGGGGAGGCTTAGTACTAACCCTCGATATGATTCTCCTCCTTCCAGCCTTCATGCCAAGAAGCCTTAAGTCAGGATTACTCCTTCACTGGCTGCTGTGTACCAGGGGAACTGCTCACTGCTCACTGCAGACCATGGCTCAGCATCCTCCAGTGCCTGTGTCTGCCCTGCCAAGGAGCCCTGGGTCCCAGCCCCAACACAGCTCTGAAAATACCCCTCTGTGGTCCAGTGTCCCTGTCTGCAGCACAGATAATGATGCTACTTATCCTGGTAGGGGTGGCTTTTGTTTCTCTGTCAGTCACAGTGCACAAAAGAAAAATGCACATCTTTGTAGCATCCCTCAGGCATCACAGATTGTTAAAACCAATACAAATTACAACCATTTCACCCACTGCTGCTGCCATTGGTAAGCTACCACCAATCTCCTGAGAGCACTGTATGAACAGGAGATCCCCTTTGCTCCTCCACATTTGAACTATATTCCCTCACCCTGGATGAAAATCCACAATTTATTGACCCTAAAAATGCTGTCCTCATAAATGAAATTATTCTATCTTTTTTCACTTTTTTTTTTAAACGGAATTTTTTGGGGGCACTAAAATTAGACACTAGCTGGTACCAACATATTATTTTAGGCTTTGGGGGCTTTTTCCTCTACTTTTTTATAAGATTATATTGGTAAAACCCCTATGTTTGACTCACTTTTCCCAAAATAAAACTACTTTAACTGATGTAGCTTGGTTCACATGGGTGGCATATCCAGACTCCTGACATTACTTGTTTTCTGCCATGGGCTGTAGCTACCTGAGGAAGGTTCTGCTCAACAAACCATCCTGGCAAGGTCCACCCTAAGACTTGCAAACGGCTAATAAGTCTGCCTCTAAACTCCCCCATGTGACTTCTCCATTTTGGTCTTCTCCAGGAGGAATCCAGTGGGGAAACCGGCTTCTTGCCTTATTCAGTCTGGTGAGCATCCAAGGCAGGATACATACCACAGCCTCTCAGCCTGCTCAGGAGCCCCACCAGCTACCCTGCCCTGGCTCAGCACTGGTCCCATCCTGCCCCAGTAAGGAGATATTCCTGGCAAAACCCATCATGTCCCAGAGTGGACAGGAATCCATTACTCGCTGAAGAGGGTCCTGCTTATCGCTCTTGCTCTGCAGCATTCAATAATTTTGATCTCTGTCTGGGCTACCAACAAGCACTTCCAGTCCAAAGCAAGAAATGCAGCAGCTTTCATCACCCGCACAGAAGCTTTCATTTTAAAAATAATGCCTTTCAATGTCAGCTTGGCCAACAGCTGCTTCTAGAAGATTAGAGCTTTTCTCTGCCTTCTCTGGCAACCCAGATGGATTTGTTTGCCTAGTTTACATTGCACTGCATTGTTCAGCTATCTGTAAGCGTGATCAATGCTGGCTTCCAATATTTCAAAGCCTGTGGCATCATCATCATCTAATACCAATTATGGGGGAAAAAAGCCTCTTCCAAGTAGCAGCTGTTGAGTTTGGGAGGGGTGATGGGGTACTCTTTGTTCTCTCACACTTAATCAGCAAGATGAGAGGTATTGGAGCTCACATGATACAGCACTTTTAGGACAAGAGACTACATCTGGTCTCTTCCCAGGATTTTCCTGGGTACCTATCCCAACAGTATCTGCAGTCACACTTCTGCAGCAGCAAGATCACGGCTTTCCAGGAATGTACAATATAGCAAAACTAACTCTTCCTGACTGGCTTCATGTGCTTTTCATGTTAAGTTCATACCATAATACAACATGTTCTGCTCAAACTAAATGAATGGATGCACAATTGTTTGAGAGGAGAAAAATTACATTGGATGTTTCAGCAACCTCTTCATGCTTCTGCTTATCCCTCCAAGCTCTCTTACAGTATGATTAGCATGTGCTTAGATGTCTCCTGCCACACATTCAAGGAGGACAAACAAGCACAGACTGCCAGGTCCCACTAGAACTTCTGTTTTTCTGCCTCCAACTCAGCAACTAAGTCAATATATTAAGAACCGCCATCAGCGGTCTGTTCTTTTTGGAGCTGCTGAGCGCCCACAAGTCCCAGAGATATCACATACAGATTCTCCCTGCTCAGCTTCTTTCCCAAAAGTTTTCACAGCTTTTTTTATTATCTAGCTTCTTCCCTAGCCTGCATTAACTTGTGGGTGTTGACATGTGTACTTCACTGTAGAGAACACAGTCCAGTCACTCTGCAGACACAGTCCACGACAGATCAAAATGCCTGTAACAATATGGATTTTCCTTGACTTCAACTTATGTCACAACAAAGCTCTTCATGAGACATTTGGCAGAGATGTTGCTCAGTCAAGAAAACATTTCATAACTTCGGGACAATAAACAGCCCTATTACATATGCTGCTACTTCTTTTCTTTGTTTTATTTATAAGACATTTAACACAAGCATATCAGCTTCTCTGTGATTCTTCATCTTTCTTGTTATTTCCAGATATTAGAAGCAGTTAATTTCCACTTGCAAATCAACTGATTTTTATTCATATCCATGCAAGGCACAATATATTTTGAATAGACAAATGCAAACTTGAGGAAAACTCTCAAGCATTGTTGACAAAGACCCTAAATAAATGCAACCCACAAAATGAGATTGTAATTTTGGATAGGAATTAGTGTTCAATCTGGGGTAGCATTTACACCACCAGATGTCATAAAACTTGCTATTTCACATTCCTTATGCTGGAAAGTGCTACATCTGGCTCAGGAACGCATCAAAAGCTATGTCTACACAGCATTTTGCAGGCACACTCAAGCTTGATTTGACCACACTCCAAGCCAGCCAGGAAACATGTGGCTCCACCAGTACAGTGTCAAAACTCAGAGAATCTGCCCAGATGAGAAAAAGCGTGTATGAGAACAGTGAGGCCTCAGAGCAAGTGTCTGCTTCCTTGTAAAAAACGTGTGGGTATAACAGGCTCAAATTTTCAGGAAACCTCCGTGAGGTTTTTTGCTTAACCTTCTCCATCTACGTGGCTGGTAGCTACAGTAAAGAAATTTCTTTCTCATACATCAGTAATTTTCTCTACAATTCTTTTCTACAATGACAAAAGGCACTTTCATGAAAAGTCATGAGAGCTTGACCAGCAGGCACGTGCTTTATGGGAGCTCTCTCAGCAAGACCCACAGATGAGAGCAATCTGAAGCATACAAGCTCAGTTCAAAGCAGCAGGAGGAATAAGGGCCTTTGAAACTCCTTGTCCAGGAGCTCTCAATTATTTGCATGCTGAAGTTTTTTACATGTTTTGGAAGCAGATGCTTTTTTCAGATGTTCAGGTAGTATTCCAGGTTGGTTTCTGAAAAATTATCAACAAGTGGCACATAAGAATTTGGATTATGGTGAACCAGAACAAATTTGGTGTGGGTGATCTATTCCTCATCATAGCTAAATTACTATTAGTCTTTAAAAAAATGTATGCTAAAATTCAGTCCCACTAGTTTAATGAAAGACTGAAAAGTTATGATTTATGCAAGCTCAGTTACTATATAATATCATGCAGACTGCATCTATTTATCACCTATTTCATGTGTTTGCAAGCAGTTTGAGTTTTCCTCCCAGAAACTGCGTTTGGACAGAAGTCAAAAGTTTATTTAAAACATGAGAGAATCACTGTAGAAGCATAGAAGCAAAATGGTGTCATGTCCTCAGCTTTGTCATGCAGCGAAGCAGCTTCCAGGCCTGGAGCAGATGGGAAACCTTTGTTTAGGCTATTTTATGGAGTCTGCTCAGGCTGGTGATGGGCTACAACAGCTTGAGATCCACCTGATTTCTGATGATCCTCCTGCAACACTCCCTTGATGGGAGCGATGAACTTCCCTCACTTCCAACAATTTTCCAAATGCATGCCAGGCACTCTGTGAGTTGCTGGTGAAGAAACTGTGACCCTGACCCAAAACCACTTTTTGTATGAATGCAAACCACAAAACTCCAACCCAGATGGATGATGGATGAAGGACTGTAGGGAAGACATTCTGGCTTTCCACAACAATGAAGCACAGCCTTTTTGGTCTCCGTGTAGGGAAGTCAGCAGTCTGATCTCCCCACCTGCGTTTAGACTTTCGCCTCACAAAATAAGCTCGGTGTGTGGGTTTGTTTATGCAGACTTGAGCATAACTTGTTTCCTCGGGTGAGAGCTGTTTGCCCAGACTTAGACAGTACAAATGCATGTGATTTACAATGAATTCAGTGGGAAGTCAGCATCTGGATCTGCAGTATTTCAAATTATTGCTTAATACTGAGAATGACGTGCCTCAGCTTTTGAAGTGTTTTGTGTGAGATGCCCAAAGGAAATTTTCAGACTACTGAGTTATCACTGCTGAACTACTGTAGCTACTATCTGTCCTAACATTTCACTGTAACGAGGTCATATTTAAGTTACCAGCAAGGAGGGTCTTACAAGACCTCCTTAAATCAAAGTGTGGGTGAACACCAAAAGCAACTTCAAATTTTGTCACACCAGTGATGGATTTTGAAAGTAATACATTTCTCTTCCAGCCCAACCATCCTGAGACACTGGATAATATAACTTGCACATCTCTCTGGCTTAAACTTGCTACCAGCCATCATAACACTTGCAGCAACATTTTATTGATCAAACCTCTTGGAAATGTGTCATTCCCAAATAAAGTTTCAGCATGACAGAGGTAGCAGAAAGGAACTAGTCATGCCAAGGCAGAACAATTTCATTTCTCACTTATGGAGTCCCCATTAATGTACTACTGTCACCTCTCACAAATTTAAGGGCCCAAAAAAAAATGACAATGTGTTGCCATAGAGAAGGAGTGTCCAGAGTTCTCTGGGTGACACTAAACAGTCCATGTCTTTATTACACTGGTGGGAGACTTCTCCTAAGGCAGATGTACAGTAATTGCTACCAGTCCCAGAAAAATCCCAGCAAGCACCAAAGATTAAAACAGGCACAGGAGACTTTTGAAAACACAGATGGTACAGAAGGGGAATTTGACCCTAAAGAAGATGCTTTACAGACATCTTCTGGCATTTGTCTCCAAGATTGGGGCAGTAAATATGCCAGCAGCTCAAGATTTGCTGTCTCAGGCCCAGGTGAGGGGCAGAAAGGGAGATGCCATGCTTCCTGGGCCCAGGACCAGCAACAAAGTACTGAGCTTGGATTTACTGAACTAAAAGCATATTAAAAGTGGTAGAGATTCCATGTTCATTCAGGATTGAGGACTCCCCTGGACAACCAGAAACCCTCTCATGCAGTGAAAGATCTCTTGGTGTAGTAAAGACCTATGGATGTCTAGGAAGAGGAAAGAGGCTTTTTGCTTCTGCCTAAGAGAAAAAAAAAATAAAATGGAAAGACCACCTAAAATACTCCTTTACTTGTCTTGGGCATGTAAGGAGTGAGATCCTCTTAAACAGCTCTAAGCCAAAGACAGCAGTAGTCATACAATAATATATTATAGGTCCATCTGCTTCCCAGAAAGTTATGTTCAGTAGGCATTTACAGATCTAATTTCTCTCTTTAGTTCTTTTTCATCAGGATAAATGTTATGAACTTTAAGAGGTATGAAGTTGGTGAGCGGGGGCAAAAGAAATGTAGATGAATTTCAAGGTAAAAAAGTACACTCCATCCTCAATTCACTCAGCTTAAGTACTTTATGAATATGTGAACAGCTGGTGATTTTGCATATTGCATCATCTGCACCATGGTAGGGAAGTAGAGAGATATGGATTATAACAAGAGGCTTTGGGACTTAACTGAGAATTGGCCAGGACTCTGTGGATACAAATCACATATCTTAGTATAAAGGTAGATTTTATACTAAAGTTTTCACTTTTTTATTTGACTTTTTGTCACAGTGCTGGTTATTACAATTCCTTTTTAAATAAAAAGGCAAGTCATCTCTCCAACAGAAACAAGAACAATGCCTCTTACTGAAGTTCTATGAATCCACTTCAATGTCACTTGAAAGATACCCGAGGAGTCGAGCTGCTTGGTTTCTGTGAGACAGCCCAGGAGTCTCTCTCTGTCCAGCTCACGCAGCTAAGTTAAGCTCTTATTAAACTCAGTTGTTATTTTTCTAACAGATTCTTAATTACTGTTTTTTGAAGCAACAATCATCCCACGCTTCACATTCACTTTGTTTCTCCACCTCTTCGTGCGGTGCAAGCATGTGGGCAAAGCGTGGGAGGCTCCAAGAGCCCAAGCAATTGAAAATTGATGCGGCGCTTTAAAATAAAGGAATGATCCTTATTATAAGAGGGGAAAAACAAAGTAGCACACTGAGATAAACAAAGACGCACAGACAATGCAAGGAAAATAATATTAGCAGATGTTGAGCCAGCCGTTAATGATCTGTTTTATATTTAAATCTATCGCTTGAATGCTGGAGCCAGAACACCAAGGAGCGAGAAAGAAGCGTGGCAGCAGCCATGCACTTCACTTTTATTCCTCTGACTCCAGTCATTGATGTTGACTTTTTAAGTTACCAGTATAAATTTTTTCGCATGCAAATGGAATGCTGATGGAAAAGCAGCGCTGAAGGCACTGGAAGAGGGAAGGGCTCTCCTTGCAGACCAAGCACAGCGAACCCCTGAGCATTGCAGCTCTTCTGAGGAACAGTGCTCAGAGCTTGTAGGACCTGGACCAGAGCCAGACAAGAACCATGCAGGAGGTCAAGGACGTCTGCAACGAGCAGCTCCTTGGCTCTATTTTGGCTTGGCAGGCAGACTGGCAGAAAGCATATCCCTGCTTTTGAGACCTATACGGCTCATGCTGGTGACAGGCACTAGAGCTCCCTTTTATACTAATTCCTCCCTACGAACCATGCCTCAGTTTTCAGCAACAGATTACACCAGACATGTTTATTGCAAAGCTACATGATGGATAAAAACTGGAGGCAGAAAAGCTCCCTCATGTATTGTGCATTCAGGGTCAAACATTCAATTGCAAACCTGCGAGCAGCCAAACAAGAACTAAATGTCACACTGTATCTCAAGATCAAACTTTAGGTATTTTAGACAACACCAGAGAGGACTGGATCTCATTTCACCCTCATCTAACACAGATCCTCTCCTCCTGCACCCCTGTGAGAAGGAAAACAAGTGTTTGAATCTGTCTCCCAGTGAACAGTCATGTAAAGTCAAAGGAAACAGAAAAGAGATCTGTGATTTGATCCTTGCAGTCTCCACACTTCAACAACACATTGCATTGCAATTCACTGTTGTGGATGCTAGCACTTGGTAATGAACAATTGGGACATTACTGCATCCATTATATATTAATAACAGAAGCATGTTTCTATTTTTCATCCCTTTCTTTCCTCTCCTACCCTTTTTATGATAATTAACAAGGCAATAAACATGTAAAACTTAAAAACCACAGAAGTGGAAAACTGATAAAGGCCTCTGAAATGATACCAAAGAAAAAAAATAATCAGTGAACCAGAAGAACATATAAAGTTATTGCCATTGAGCTTTGCAGAGAGCAGAAAAATTGAAAGAATAATAAATAACAAGGTCAATTAAGTTTTCCAGCAAGAACTGAATTCAAGGTGAGCTCATCTAATTTAAATAACCTCCTGTAGATACAAGGAATGGTTTGGGTTGGAAGATTATGTAGTTTCAACCTCTTTGCCATGAGCAGGGATGCCATCCACTGGACCTGGTTGTTCAAAGCTTCATCCAGTCTAGACCTGAACACTTCCAGGGATGGGGCATCCACAACTCTGGGCAACCCGTTCCAGTACCTCGCAACTGCCACAATAAAGAATTTTTCCCTAATATCTAATCTAAACCCATCCTCTGTCAGTTTGAAGCCATTTCCCCCTGTCCTGTCACTGCATGCCCTTGTAAAAAGCTGCTCTCCCCCTCTCCTGCAGGCCCTTCAGGTACTGGAAGCTGCTGTACGATCTTCCAGGGGCCCTTTCTTCTCCAGGTACAACAGCCTCAGCTCTCTCAGCCTGCCTTTGTGGGAGGTCCTCCAGAGCTCTCCCAGTCATCGTGTGGCCCTCCTCTGGACTGGCTCCAGCAGCTCCATGCTCCTCTTACGCTGAGACCCCAGAGTGGGGTCTGAAGAGAGTGGAGTAGAGGGAGGGAATCCTCTCCCTCATCTTGCTGGCCACACAGAATGAAGTTGGCTTTCTGGGATGCAAGTGCTTATTGCTAGGTCATGTCCAGCTTTTCATCCACAAACACCTCCAAGTCCTTCTCCACAGGGCTGCTCTCAATCCGTTCATCCCTCAGCCTGTATTTGTGCTTGGAATTTCCCCAACCCAGGTGCAGGACCTTGAACTTGGCTTTTTTGAATGTCGTGAAGTTCACACAGGCCCACCTCTCAAGCCTGTCCCTCTGGATGGCATCACTTCTTTCCAACGTGTCAACTACACCACACAACCTATGTTATCATGTAAACAAAAAGAGAGATTCCTTATGCTGGAATAACAGATGCCATTCAGGTTTAGGGAGGGGACAAAGAGACATATTTTTTCAGGCACTCAGACATCCAAGAGTGTTAGCAGCTGTACCCAGCATGGAGAGGCAGCCTGTGCTCCCTCAGCAGCAAATGTTCCACCCAGCCTGGCTCGCAAGGACCAGGTCCTTCCCCAGCCCACATGCTTTGAACACTGCTCTGCAATTAGCAAAGCACAACATGAAGTGGTGGAACAGCAACATTACCCAGAGATTGAGAGGGGAAATTCAGTCTGTGCTGTGAAAATGGAGGTAGCCAAGAGAGTAGTGAGCTCTTGAGGAGCTCTGCTGTGATGAGTATTAGCTTCATCTGTCTGATTAGCTACTGCCCTGCCACCTCATCCCCAGGTGTACATGTACTTGCACACACAGACATGTGGGTACACACAAGCCTCTACATCCTGCCAGCTGAAAGCAAGAGCTTCTAGACAAATACATACACTGAAGTCTTAAGTTCAGTTTAATGAACCATCATGACTAAATTTGGCAAGATTTCCTGTCTTGCTTCTTTTCTGTACCTCAGACTGTTTTGATCCATTTGTGAGAAATTTAGTTTTGGCAAGTGGAAGTCCTTTTTCACTGCCAGTGGTTAATCTGCTCTGTGACACATTCATTCAACCAGAGAAAATCCAATATTGACATTTGTACCTTGTGGGGAAAAGAGGTTAAACACTGGATGTAAAATAAACTGCTGGATTGTGCCAAGCCACTGTGTAACATCTATATCATGTATAGGCATGTATATTGCCCTTAGAGCTTAGATGTAGTTCAATCACATCTGGAATGCACTATCATTCCACATAATTGGTCAAATGGATGCTGTTGGACAATATCTGGAGTGTCTCTGATAGCTCAACTCAGTTTCTCCAGCCTTTTGGTAGCAGATGGTTCACATACTGCTAAACCTCTTTCTTGTTTCCACCTGCTAAATAAGATTAAAATGCAGCTTAAAGTACAGTAAATACTCTCACAACATTAATTTTGTCTAAAAGAAATTAGTGTCTTGGCCACAAGAAGGTTTTGCAGTTCCTGGTAAGAAGGAGATGGTCTGTGTGGCCAGACGTTCACATGTGGGAAGGGCAGACCCCAAGAGCCCCACTAAAACATATTGGCAATGTTAAATCATTTTCACTACTGCTGTGACTAAGAGTCAGCCAGAAAATAAACTCTGATTGTGCATGGCAGTGTGCAAATACGGAGTGTGGGCAGACCCTGGCTCCAAAGAGTTCATAGCCCAAAGAAGACCTCAGCACCCTCTTCCCACCTCTTTTACATTTGATTTCCAGGGATGAGTTTAAAAGTCCTGAAATCTGCAACATTTGCACACCTTGTGCAATGCCTTTGTCTGGGAACAGTCTCACTGATTTCAGGATTTCATGTTTCTTAGATGTGTGTGCTTTTGGTCTAGGCACAGGTATATATGCTAATGGATGTGTATGCATATTCTTTATTTCAAATTATAACAGGCATAAATGTTGGTCTACAGAATATTTCACAGAGGAAGATCAAAGCATACATTAAATTACGTATTAAATTCTCCCTCACCAAAACTAACTGTGCTTGATCTTGGGTGTAATGCTGCCAACAATAAGCAGGATTTCTCAAAGGTGAAGTGTTTTTCAACAATGGTAGCAAGATAATATTGCAATAATGATCAGAATTGGCTGAGATTTAAGTCACGATTAAGTCTTGCAAAGCATTTCTCTTAACTTTAACATTTCGGAATGACCAACAAACTGTTTTTGCACTTTGTCATTAAAAAGAATATAGTGGAAAGGTTGAAAGTAACCTGCCATTCAGATTTAACCAAGTTTAGACAGAAATCAGAGAACTAACCAGAGCTGGAAACAAACCACTGCTGCTGATTATTCTGACTGCTGACAAATAGAAACTAAGAGCTTTCATAAACAATTAACTTTTGAAATGCCTTAACTTCTTGCCCTTATATCTAGAACTTCAACCCATTAATAATGTGGCAAACCAAAGTGATAATGGCATCACAAAGACTGCAAACATCCATTGCTTGCCTCAAAAGTTCTTTACGCTCACTGAGGCTACTCACCCTGAACTTTGCATAGGACAAATTTAACAGAGGGAGAAATGGCATCCTGACAACTCTGTTTTCATGATATAGTCATTTTGGTTAGAGAAATAACAGAGGAAAGCAAGGTAAACATCAGAGACTGCTAAACTCAGATGTTCAACTAATGATTGGGAAAAACCTTTCAGAGCTGTAAATTTGAATTCCACAACTAGGAGGATACCAACCACACAGAGATGTAGTAATGCAATATTCAATGGGGTTTTGTCCAACCAACAGTATAGGCATATCTTTAATGAAGGACATAGTGGTCAACAAAGCTGAGAGAAATCACTCAGAAGTAACACCCAGAATCAGTGAGAGGAAGACCACTGAGCATTATTCACCTAGACAAAAAAAAAGTTTTGAGGCAGCATCTTACAAAAAGCTGATTTGTGAGAGGATAACTATCATCAACGCAAAAGCATAATGTTTTCATTCTCAATTGAAAAGTATTTTACTTGATTATAAAAAAAAGGAAAATAAAAAATAAAAACCAAGGCACTCTCCTACAAAGCCTTCACAATAGAAAGGTATTTCAAAGGATTGCCCTGATGACCAGCTTATTGTAAGTCAGATGAAGACATCTGTAGCAACAGAAATGGAAAGGAAGACGATTTGATCTGCAACACATACAATGGTGCTAAGAATAAAAATTTAAGAAAGAGTTCATATACAAAAGCAGGTGAAATATAGTTTATATAGACATAAATAGAGAGAAGTGGATCAGTCTGGTAGTGAGGACAAAACCACAAGTCCAGAACAAAGCAGTAAAAACATCATGTTGGTTAAACATGGATGAGATTGGTAGGGTACTAACATCCTGTCATGGCACTTAACAATGATGAAAAGCGGTGTGCTCTGCTAGACACGGGATGTGAATCAGCCGGAGTGTTGCGCAGCAGGGATCACAGACCCAAGGTCTTCTCTTTGTGGATGTTAAGTAACTGCACACATGTTTCTGAGGGTCTACACAAGCAGCAGAACAGACAGCATATCCCCAAAGCTGCCCCTTTGTAAAATATAAAACTGTATCAGGCAGTCAAAATCAATGCCACCACAGTGAAGAGTCATTCACTGCATCCTTACCTACTGGTCAGGCTATGGCTGGTGGCAGAATCCCCCTAAATCACCCTGGCACAAGCCAGCAGCGGATCAGAGCTGTCTCCTCATCACTTTATAGTCTCCTCTTCACTTTAGTGTCTCTGAAAGAGACATTTTTGTTTCCTTTCCTCTTGTTTCCTCTGGTTTTTATTCAGAGTCATGTACAGCTTTGTCAGTGAGGAAGGTAAATACCTACACATATGTGTATATATAGTTTCACTTCTACCAAAGATCAAGGATTTGGTTTCATCAGAGAGTTGTCCCAGTGCCATGGAGGGCCAAATAGCAAGGAAATTATATCTGATCCATCTTGTATTGCCCTTTAATCTGGAGTCTATTCCACGGACAGAGAAGGTGCAACATTATCAGGGTGAATCTGTGCTAGTAAGTACTCAGCAGCTACTAAAACTTCAGTCTTTAGAAGAAAAAGGTTGATGTCTATTATTATCCAAGAGCATCTGTTAAATCAGATGCAGACATGGTTCCCATCTACCTTTAAGGTTCCTCTTCTTATGCAGGGGGCATTTATTATCAGCATCAGCTTCATAATCTTGGGATGGAGGCTCATCTGGCTCTGGTGTCTTCTTCATCTTCATTAACTCTAATTTCATTATCACCTGTCCTGGAATGACCCTGGGATCACTCACTACTTCTTTCTTTCTCCTATGGGAAATGAATTTCTGTTTTTGTCCTCAGCTACTGAACTGCTTTTGTGAGCCCTGCAGCAAATAATTAATATTAGCAGTATCCCCTTCATCTCTCACCAATCTGAGTGCCCCACCCCATCTTAAAAGCACTGCTGGCTCCTTGACTCATCTTTCTGTTTCTGATATACATGTTTTTGAAAGCCTCTAGAATATTCCGCTTGGCTCAGTACTCTTATTTCATCCATCGTGTGAGCTTTTCTCACTTTTTTTTTTTTTAAATCCGTTTATTAACCTTCCTATTCCTCACCTTCCCTTCTTGCATTTGATGTTCAGTAGCTCTCAGAAGTCTTTTGCATGACATAAGAACCAATTTTTCCAGTTAATTATTCAACCCTTCTCCTGCCTCTCCCCTCCCCCCAAACAAAAGTGTTATGAAGGTGGGCTTGGGATGACAGGGCGTTGCTGGATTGAAGAAACAGCCTGAATCAAAGGTCTTTTCACAAAAGGGAAGTCTTGACTGAAAAATCTCAGAGGGCCCCCTGACCGGAGGGGAAAGTTCTGTGAAAAGCAGGCGCCCCAACTCCTCTCCCTGGCAGCAGCAGAGGACATTGTCATCTGATATAAGGCAGCAGGGCAATTACATTTTATTTCTGTCCTGCACCTAATGAACTTTCTGTTTGGCATGAAACAGAAACATAAAGTGGGGGAAGAATGACAGAAACACAGAGTGGGGGAAGAATTACAATGACCAAGAGAGGAGAGAAAAGGAAAGAAACCTTTTCTTCAGCTCTGTGTCTTTGATGTACATCTGAAGTAATAAAAGGGGAGTTTCATTATCTAGTTGCATTTTAATCAATTTTCACTCTTAACTGCATTGGAGGGGCTGCTAACTTAGATTCACGTATGGCTTTACACTGCCCCTTCACTGTTAGCAGCCTTATGAGAACAAAGTCTCCACCCTGGACTACTGCTCTTGAGGAGTGCACGGGCAAGAAAAGCTCCCCCGAACAGAAACAAAGAGGAAGAGCAGGATCCTTTGCATAAACAAGGGGAAAATGGAGCGATTGTGCTGCACAACATGAGGCAAGAGTGGAAGTTCAGTGGCTGGCAGCAGCCGGCAGCCACAGATCTTTGGAGAAATAAATCCTGGCACCAAGAATTTGAGAGAGTCCAATAAAAATGTAGAAGCAGAGGCAGAAAACTCTTTCCTCCCGGTTGTGTACATGTGTCCGCACAACCAGCATATGTTAAGCCTTTAAATGAACATTTGGCCGTGAAACAGTAGCTATGGCAATACGCAGGCATGGATTTATGTACTGTACATACATATCTCGTAGAAAAGCTCTCTGTTTCTGAACCGGACTGGCAGCTGCTTGAAATTTTCCCCTTCCCCTTCCCTGAGGTCTCAGGTGTGGGATTCATGAGCCAGTGTCTCAGCTAGAACAGGTGTCTATCGCTGTGTAAATAGCAATTAGGCCCAAATTTCAGACTTTTTTCAAATCCCTATCTGAGGAAAAGCCCAGGAATAAATAGTTGCTGTAACGGCCAGGGGTATTGTGTAGCATTATAGCCTCCAGCTGGGCTATTACATACTATAGACGGGTGAAGAATACAAGCACCTGACAGATGTGTTCTGTTAGCTTCATTAGAAAAGAAACAAAGAAACTCCTCAATTAATAGCAGTGGAGCCAAAGGGAAGGGGGGTGCGGGAGGGAGGAATCATAGCCTGTTATTTAAACAGAGTCAGGGAGCCTTTCACTGATGGCTTAATATGATTCATTAATAAAAACAGCTTTTTGAATGCCCAGTTTAAGTCAAAAGAAATCACTAGCGTGGGTTTTTTTGTTGATGGTGGGTATTTTTTCCCTGCAAAAAAGGGCAAAATGACAAACTGGAGTTTCTGAATTCATTTTGTGTGAGACTGCTCCTTCTTAAAGCTGTCTTTCCCTGGCGTATTTATCCCTCAGGGTGGTGGCACAGTCATCAGGAGTTGATGGGGTCACAGCGAGACTTTGGATGAGAGAGATTTGTAGGGAATAATATGGAAACATTCCATGTAATATGGAAGCATTCTGTGTTGCAACTAAGAAGATTTAAGGATTTTAAGTCAAAATGGAGCTCTTTAATATGGTGGAAGTCAGATGCATCTGGAAAGCCACACCTTTCTATCATGAGATGTTATTCCTGTTTTAAGGGTCCAAACAAACAGCAAAGCCATGTAGAATTTACTTCTCTGCACCACTTTAAAAGTTATAGACTCCAAGTCTCTATTTAATGCAGTTTGAATTATAACAAACTTACGTAAAAACTTTATTGTACTGCATCTCCTTCTTATGCCCAGGTGCAGGACAGCATAGAGAATCTTGCAGGTAGCTGCAGAAACCAATTTCCCCCTCCTAGATGTAAGATGAAGCCATCACAACCTTTTTATACCTAACAAAACTCAAAGGTAACATAATTCTTATGCTGCAGTGCTTACTGCTCTCACTGATGGTGGCTACAAGCATTATCTTCCTGAAACACATTGAAAAGAGAGGGAGGCATTTCAAACAATCACAATTTCGGGGGGCTCCCAACATGAAGCCATCTGTGCTGGAGGATTTTAAAAATAAGAAATTGCCGCAGCACCTCCATGGGGTGGTGTAGAATAAGCGGGAGGGAAAGGATAATTTGGCATCTAAGAGTACAGAAGGAGCCCTGCGAGGGAGGTGGCTACCGTTTGCATCTTGACCCACCAAACGAACGCAGGCCAAGAGAAGAGCTTGCAGGATTTACCAGGCTCCATCTGGGCAAGGAGATGGTGGTGGTGTGGCTCTCATGCAGTGATGTGGCTCTGTGTGGTCCAAGTGTGGTGATGACAAAGCTGGTATGCTGAGTTGGAGGGTTGCTTTGATGAAATTTTTTGCAATAAGATTGAGGAGACCGACAACACCTATCAACTCCTCTCACGTATTTCCCTGCAAGTGGTTTCCCAAAGTGTGTTAAATGATATTTTGTCAAACCCTGCCTCTAAATTTACCAAATGATGGGTCTTTCATCACCTCCCAAGGGACGGTCGTCCATGGCCAAATTGATCTAGCTGTCAAGAAGGATTATTTTATATATTCAGCCTAATTTTTCCTATTCTTAATTTCATCCCATTACACTTAGTTAAACCCACTCCTATTGTCCTAAATAATTCACCTCCCTCAGGAATTAACCCCCTCCATGTATTTGTAGGCTATTCTTTTGTCCCACTGTAGTCTTCACTTAGTGAAGCTATCTATATTTAATTCTTTTAATCTCTCTTCATAAATTAGTCCCTCCAGCCAGTGAGGGGAAGGGCATATTTGAGACATTGTTCAGTGATGAGCTAGGATACTCTGCTACAGTCGGGATATCTAGAGCGTGGAAAATGCCTAGGGGAAGCCTAAACATTAATATTATTTTTTTCTTTCTTTCTTTTCCCCAAGTGTTTGAATGGCTGTAGACAAAGTGATATTTCTGAAGTAGAAAAGCATTACTAAAGATCTCTGTTTAATTTTCCCTTTTCTATGCCACTGTTGTAAATGTCTGCTTTGTCCTCAGTTAATAACTTCCATCACCTGCTGGCCAGCTCTTGCTTACAAGCTTCACCTTCCTTTACATCCTAGCCCAGATTTTTTATATCTGCTTGAAAAGCAGGAAATCAGAGAGTGCAAAAACAGGTTAAACTCTATATGATAATAAACAAGGGCACTGCTGCTTTGGCATGCTGGAGGTTTTGCCATCAGGCTTCAAGAAGCTGTTTACTTGTGATAGTTGGTATACTTGTGAAAAAGTTATTGCTTTTCTAATGTACATAAATTTCTGATGAAAGAGATAGCAGCACTATCTTCTTACTCTACAGACAGAATCAGACAAGAGCAGTAGTCTTGCCCTTCCCACCCAAAATTAATGGCTTGGAGCATTCAGACTTATGAGTTAGATGTAAATTAATGACTGGTTTATTTGAATTGTTAGTTTCCTTCCTAAGGGTACTTTATATGATAGCAAAGTCTCCCTTTAGGAAAAACCCGTATGATTCTGTATTACTTATATTTATTTGCTGCAAATCACTCTCTGTTTCAATCAAGCTCTACATCTGAAGAAAGTGAAGTGACTTATACCAGGAGATGAGGAAAACATAGTCTTTGAACCATGGTTTGTGGAGTGTTTGGTTTTTTTTTAAAGAGTAGTTGTTATTACTTGCACTATATGTCACTTTTCATGTCTAACTTAAACACTCCTTTATCAGCAAGTCGAATTCTATGTGAAAAATTACACCCTGACACAATCTTAAGGTGACCATCAGTATTTGTTAAAGGGGCTATAAGATTATTTGACTTTTGTGTTGAAAAGGGATTTTCAATTGCTTTAAATACATCCAAAGACTTGGAATGACTGGGCCTGTGCATTGAAATCATTTAAATATCTAAAAGAGAAATGCAGAATCCAGCACATGAACCAGTGCCCATAATTGGCTCTGATACTTCAGCAATTTATTTATTTTTCTCTACAGCTGACTTAATACCAAAAAATGAATTCACTACTTGCCAAAATGCCTATTGCAAAAGAAGTCAAACAATTCATATTTGGGTCATACAAACCTGAGAAACATTAGAGACCAATAAACAAGGTCTTCTGGAGGATATGAAAATAAACAGACCCCTATGTTAATGTGAAACAATTCAGTCTTTAAGCCCCTGGCTATTATTTTTTCTTTTTGCATTGTGGCAACACATAAGATCACTTCTGGTTATAAATGTGTACAGGCATGAAACTCAAAATAATCCTTAACTTTAGAGCTTTTACACTGAGGCAAGTATTGGATTGTGAGAGAGCTAGGGATGTGTGTACACAAGTACAGGGAAAAGGAGCATCAATCGCATGCACAGGGTGCCCCATGAGTGCCTTCTTTCTCTCAAGGATTCCTTACCTTCCACCACAAAGCCCATTTATCTGCTCAGCGACCAGAGCAATGGCTTCATGTGGCTGACAGTGGCTATTTTTAGAGTCAGGAGATGTCCATGAAGAAGATTTAATCCAAGACTGTGAGACTTTCAGATCCTTCCCTCTGGAGTGTCAAGGTCGAGATCCTGTCATGGTATCTCCACAAGTCAAACAGCTTTGTTCCAAAAGAAGAGAAAAGTGCATATTTGCTTCTCTTGCAATGTTTATGGGTCAACTTGAGTGCAAAATGTGAAAATACACAGGCTGGAAACTCTATTTTAATCTCTGGGTTTGTTATATTTTCTTCTTTCATCATCCTGCATTGCAAATTATTCTAGTTCTATTTCTCTGGTGTATTAAACTAGTGCATTGCTAAGTCTCAGCTCTCCATTCAGGTTCTGACATCAAAGCCTTAGGCCAATTTTATTTCATTTGTATTTGCTGTCAGAGTAATGTCTTTATTCTAAAATGCCCTTCTCATATCAACTTCTCAGGTGGTTTGACAAAAGTAGAAAGTGTGAGGAAGGAAAGAAACCCTCCCCCATGCTTCAGTCTGCTGTATAGCTTTTATGTTTTCACCCTCTCTGAGGGGAAAAATGTACAACAGACATCGAGAAAATGGAGTTCAGGACGCCATTTAACAATGAAAGGGGTATTTTTTCTAATCCTAGCTACACACTTGACCTGTTATTTTTATTTTTAATTTTTTTTTTTAATATATAAATGTCTGTATGTGTGTGCATGTATTTAAAAAGCCCACACACAGAGTTTTAAAAAACAGCCAAGCTGCTGTTGCTCTGGGCTAATTTATTTTCAACTGCAAGTGGCACATTTACTCAATTACAAACAAAATTTTAGTAGAACAGAGTGAAAATCTATCACATCCAATTATGGTGACAGTGTAGTGCCATGCAGCTGAGGGTTAGGCTGGGACCAGACGTGTTTTTCTTGAGGCCATCAAGGATTGTGCTGGAGCTTTTTTTATGCGTGGGTAGAAAAGTGATTTAAGCTGAATGACAGGAAGCCCAAATCATTTTGTCATATTAAAGACTGTCAAGGACCCACCTCAGGATGGAAGTGTTTCATGTCAGATATAACACCAGAATTAGGCAAGGTAAGGATGGCTGTGAGCAGGATATTTTAAACACCACGGGACAAGGGGAAGCATAAAAAATTTATCTGCTGGTTTTGCACATTAAGCAGTTGCAGCACTTTAAAACTTTTATTCTGTTTTATACTCCCTATTGTGTCCAGCAAAGGGCACATTGCATTCTCATAGATTTTAGTTGTGAAAAATAAATGTGTCCTACCTATAATATCACATGCATTTAAACATATATAATCAAACATTTAAAATTCCCTTGCATACATACACATCTGCCTGCAGCAATCCATGCACTGGTGACACTGAGGACACTGAAATTTCTGGGTCATGTACTTTTACAAAGATCTCAGTAAGCAGAGCCACCTCGCATCCCCCTCATGCTTTGTTTTCAGAAATTACGATTCTCACCCCTTTAAAAATAAAAAAAGATTTGGGTGGCACAAAATACAGACGCTTCCCAAGCACAAACACATGTATATATGTTTTGAAGGCTACTCCCCAATAAGTGCTTTGGTTTTGGATAGTTTAATCTTCGTCCTTAATGGTTTAAGGCAGAACAATGTGTTTCTCAATTTAGGAATGCGCATGTTAAAAGCAGGGATCAGATGAGAGCTCTGTACCAAAGCAACGAGTTCCACCGGGGCATTTCAAACAAATCTAATCTACAGAAATCATGACTACATTTTGGATCCCAAAAAGTTTTGTGCCCTAGGAATGGAGTATTTCAGAAAGTAGTCGAACAGTGCCAGTAATTCAGCCCACCAGTCAGGGAAAAGAAACCTCAGTTCACTGCATTGCTAAGCGAACGCAGCTGATTGCTCTCTTGCAAGTGGTGACGATTCAAATTCCTCAAAAATTGTAACAGCTTCCAGTAATGCTTTCCTTTGACAGCTCTGGGACAAACTTTTTCATTTGTTCACTCTTTTCTCTGAAGCTTTATGTCAAAATTAGGGATGAGTAAATCTTGCTTCTTTCCCTGCTTTCTTTTGCTTTATCCCACAGCTCTGTTTTACTCTTTACAGGAAAAACAAGTTGGGGTAAAAGAAGAAGTAAAACCAACAGAAAACAAAACATTGAAGGAGTTCTAAGTAAAATAAAAATGGAAAGACTTTAAAGCAAAGGAGGACTTTTACCCCCCCTTCCCATTTTATCAAACACCTATTTTTGCCACAGTCTGGGGAAGAGCAGAAACCTGTCTGCAGTCTACCAAGATATTGCTGCCTGAATGTATATTCATGTTGCAGTGTGTATTTCTTTTGATAATTAATAGTTTTGACTGTTAATGGTTTATCCCCATATCTCCCTATGTTTTCCCCAGGTTGGTATGTTCATAAGTTGGTATCCTCCCCTAAACTGCCCTTCATTGTGTCCCCCACCCTATGTTGTCCAATCCCCCATGGGCCAATCCCTGGTTGCACCCATTGGCCCAGGTGATCCTTGTCCCTCCCAAGTATTCCCTCATTTTATGTTGTCTGGTGAACCCTGTCTGTCACACCTCCCCTTTCTCTACCCCACTGGTCAATGATTTGTATCCACCCCTGAGACCTCCCCCATATAAAACCCCCTGCACACCCCTGTTCAGGGCCCCTCCCAGAATAAATCCTCTGGGAATTCATACAGGAGGCTCCTGTCTCATTCTTGCTCTGCTTTTGGACACCACACTAGCCCCACAGTAAAGCCCCTGTGCTTTACAGCTGCACCCTGGGTTGCACTGCTTCCTAGGGACAGCCCCTCCATGGCAGCTGTGTCAGGAGCTGGCCAGGGCTGAGGGAAAAATCTGACACAGTGCATCATATTCATATTTTAGATACTGTAGAGACAGATTCAAGAGAAGTGAGATTTTTTTTTACAGCAATTGGATGACAAAAGTTATGGGATTGAATAAAATTTTCTTCCCTTCGGTGTGCAGATACAGAAATGTAGCATGCAGTTATAATACTATCTCTTTACATGTTATTCACACAACAATGTATTTCAGATTTGCTGCAAATTACAGAAGATGTAAAATGTTATTTTTAAAAAACTTACCCTGACTGCCTTTTCACACACACAGACACACACTTACTTTCTATACAGTAACTCCTCTTTCTAGTGATCCTTATGAGAATATTTGCTCATAACTATGAAGCCTGAGAGGATGCATTAAAGGGCCACTCCTGCAGCTATTTTAGCAGGGTCATACAATGGTTGATAATGACATTTTTATGTTTCTTCTCTGGCCTTTATGCTTCTCTGTGTGCTGTATTTAAGGCAATAAACCCAGAGTGAAATATAGAAACCACGAATTCGTGCACATGGAAGTGGAAAAAAGTGCCCTATGGACATTCCTTCACACATACTGCATAGGAGTCAGAAGCCATGACATTAAATTAATTCAGTATCACTATTTTACTCATATCAGATCAAAGTTTGTGAAACAGTATCTGGGTAATGGAATTTTATTGTTATGACACAAATCAACAACCACACTCAGCCTGAAGTCAGTTTACCACAGAGGAAACTCTCATCTTCCAGGCATCCACATATATAAATTCAACATTCCCAGATCCAAGGTTATGAATGAAAACCAAGGTGTTTGGAAGTTAAATCAAATGTCCACTGTAAAACTGTCTCTGCTAATGTTTACATTTTAGCCAAGATTACTTTTGACATTTTTGTAAATAGTAAACAGCCACAGGAGCTATTTTCTCACCTACTTCAGGAGAAGGAAGAGTTTTGGAAGAAGTGAGTATTCCTAATTTGGACACAGAATTTCACAACGGTAAGTTTTTGGATAGGCAAAGCAACAACCAAGGTTATTGGTCCTCCACAATGCCCACACAAACACATCTAAACACTCCTGAGAAGCAGCTCCCAGACTATTTACACTGCACCAGTTCTGTATATCTGAATGCTCCTGTTACAATCCAAAATAAAGACCTGCTCTGGGACTCAGTGGAGAAAAAGATACCAGACAGAGTTGTGAGTGATGGGGAAAGGAAACTGCTGTGAGGAAAGTACCTAGAAAAGAGAAGGGGGTTGAACTGACACTAGGCCACCATCATAGGCTGAGGGAGAAAGGTGGAGGTGGTGCTGAAGGAAACACCTGGAAGTTCCTCAGCTAGGAGCTGGCTTGATGCTGACATCTGGAAAACGACAGGAGTGGAAACAGAAGCAAGGCCCACCAAAGGTGTAATTGATCCCAGGGAAGGGCTTGGGACAGCTACAGCCCACCATGGAGCTTGTGCTAACACCACGGTCACCAGGTGTCTGTTCTTTTGGAAAGCATGTGCCCTTCCCCAATGGACAGACTTGCTGTGCCCAGATCCTAGGGATGCAGCACAACCAGCGTGACCCTGTGCAGTGTTATCAAACAGCCTGGCTAGCACCACACCCACAGGGTTCTCACAACATGCAACAACCACTCAGGTTAAGAAAGGCAAAAGGCTCAGATGATGCTGATCCTCCTATCAAGAAAAGGAGAGGCAGAACAAACACTGGTGAGTTTATCAGGAACAAGAGATGGTTTATTGAGAAAGTGTTCAACAATTACTTCTTTGAATGAATTTGGAACATTGCCCCTTCAACAGTGCTGCTTACCATCCGCTCCAAAATTAGACTGGCAAATCCCTCCTGGCCTTTTTCTACCAGGAAGACTTTCTACTCCATCCATTAACCCTGAATCCCACGTACTCGATGTAAATTGACAATTGATAGTCAGTGGTATTGGCAGACCCCCTCATCAAAGCTATTTGCACAACAGGAAACAGCCTGTTTCAGTTCATCATTGTGTAATTCAGTGCCATGTTATTAGAGATATGGGGAAAATTTCCATAGGAAGAGAGATTGAAAAAAACAGGACTTCTAGTTTAAACAAGCAACAAAAATGGACTTTTTATGTGACAGTAAAAATATCTACTTTTGAGTTATCTACTGTTTCTCATAATGAAAGAACAAGAGATTAAAAAATGAAAAGCATTCAATTGAAAACTGATAAAAGGGTTTATTTATTTCTATACTAAATGCAAGTAACTTCAGGATCTAAATGTCAACTGATATGACTGAAGGCAAAAAAAGAATTCAGTAGGATTAGAAGTTTATCTGGCTATTGAAAATATATATCATTACAAAACTAACCTGCCAAGCTATGATTTTTTTCTCCTTCAGTTAGTAAATACAACAAACAGTTTCTATTGAAAATTTTGAGGTATTTTGAGGTTGTCAACCTGAAGATTTAAAAGGCTTATAGAAAATCACTGAAAAATGAAATTGTACCATACTCGCTGTCTCATGGTTCTACCTTACTGGCAATCTGAATCAAATAATTAGCTGATAAACAAAACAGGCTGTAAAACATATTTGTTGACAAATATTGTAATATTCCAACTTCGCTCTCACAGTTCATTAGCAGAATAACCCCTTGGTGAAATAGAAAAAAAATCAAATCTACATACTTTAGGATTTTCCATCATGCAAAGGTATTTCATTTTTTAAAAAATATATTTACCCCACTGTTGAGGTCTGTGGACCTGAGAGGCTT
>VYXF01008396.1:739417-826546 GCA_013397295.1 Polioptila caerulea
CCCATGAGGTTTGCCTTTGACCCTGGACAATCTATGCACATGGCTGGAATAAACATCTCTGTGGAACCCAAACAAAGGCCCTTCTTGCCTCTTTGCCATCACCATACCAACAGCTCTCTCGGTTTTTAACACCCCACTATTCATTATTAGGATTATGCACCCTTCTGACATTTTGGCTACTTTATTTTAGGATGTCCAAGCAGAATTTAACTTGTCTTTCCAATAAAATGCTTGGCTGGCAGGTCCCATAGTTCCGCCTTTGTAAATATGTGCCAAATTCATCTTCCAGCTTTGAACTGACTTTCCCCTAAACTCACGAGGTGAGCTACTGCATGTCTAACTGATTTAAATTCAAAGTGAACAGCATGTATCCTCTGCAATCTGCATCTTTCTTACAGCTCATGCTTCCAAAACACGACAGCTTTGAGACACGGTTTAAAAATGGAGGAAGCTATTGCAAAATAAATACTGCAGCTCATTTTACATGCCCAAGCCTGTGAAATACCTTCACTAATCTACCTCACACTTTCCATCCAACAGCTCTACCAGATTTGTTAAAAAACAGATATGCAAATTTTAGGTTGAAGGGAGTTTCTTTCAGGAAGTTGAACATGAGGGGTAAATAAGACTCGATTGTAAAAAGACATTAATTCAACTGCAACAGCTTCATAATTCAGAGTATTAGATTAATGCTTTATGAGCACATTATCTACAACTTAATGTAAATGCTGTAACAAACTGAAATTCAGAGATAGAGACTGTTCACAGGTTTGGCTTGGACCCCATCCACAGAGGCTTTATTAATCAGTACAGAAAGTTTAGTCTAACCTTTGCCAGTCAGTTCAAGGTAAAGAAGCTTCCTGAAGGATGACAGAAATGTCTTCCATCCTCACAGACATCTAGCAGCTCCCTCTGCTCTAGCCATAGGGCTGGGTAAGACCTTCCCATGTCACCCCATCGCTCCTGATGTGCTAGACCAGCCAAGCCATGACCAAGACATCGCTGCTGTGGGTGCAAGAGCAAGCCAAGCTGAAAAGGAGTCTGCATCTGTCACAGGGAAAAAATCAAAAGCCAAAGCTCTGTATCACTGGCAATGCCCCTAAAGTGGTGCAGGACATGCACACACTTCACGACACAACTGTAGAGACATTCTCAAGCTTTGCCCTCTGTCCCATCCATTCTGGCCAGAGCTCACCACATTCCCATCCTGCATGCTTTTCTTTAGTCCATCACACACAAGGAGAACAGCTGAATCAGGAACAAGCAGAGAATTGCTTTTTAGAAACATTACAAATGTTAACCTAAACGAATCAACAAGCAAAAACCCGGCACGGCAGTAATAGTGATGAAGCCACAGCACTTTATCATAATCCCATCTAGTGAGACAGGGAATTTTTGTCAATATGTTTCATGCTCAGAAAATGTACTGCTCAGCACTTTGACACTGTACTAGCCAAACACATTTTATTTTGTTTTATTTTATTTTATTTTGGAAAGGTTCTTTTATTTAAATGCACATCTTGGATCCAGACCAGTGTCCTCCCATAGAAACTTCCTGACTCATTCAAACAAGGACACATGGTGGTGCCCACATGAATATAGTGTACTGGAAGAAAGCACCAGGAATATGGGCAGAAGTCCTTGAGTCAATTTTCAAGGACATTTACATGACAGAATACTAGGAACCTTTTTAAAAGAATTTATCCACTGAGAGCCCTTGCAGATCTGGCACAGAGACATGTAATTATATCCAGTATGAGCAGTCCCAATGACAAGGCAAACCTGTTTGTAGCAAGGCGTTATGAAATAACTTACCAGCTTCAAAAATACCTTCTGGAGCTGGACAGTGGGTGTCTGAGCTATGCCATGGAGTGTCAGGGTTTATACCACTGGGCAGAGTGCAGCTCTCCTTCCTCTTTAGACATCCTCAGGGTCGCACACATCTGTGAGCGCCTCACAAGCCTCTGGTCTACTCTAGATTTCATGCATTTACCCTTCTCTCTCCGAGGTTATCTTTCCATATCTCTCACTGCTTCTGTAGACAACTTCCAGCCTTTCGTTTTACAGATACTTTCATCTTGTTTATCAAGCTTTTTTTAAAATTTATTATTTGATGAAAAGTTTTGTAAGCTAGACTAACTTTCCTTCTGCTGGCTGAGGAGTGATTTACACAAGGGAGGTTGGTTTTTTAAGTTCCACAGACTAATACATTACTTCATTTTTTTTTTTCTGGATACTCCACTAGCTTCTGTGATTCATTCCAACTGTTTCCATAGATGTCCTTAACCTTCTTCATTCATTATAATTGGGTTTGACCTATCAATCTACCTGATTTTATCAAGCTACTCCAAAGTTCCTCACAGTCTTATGGAGCTCTGAAATCTAAGGGTTTTTGTATTAGCTTAAATATTGTTAGCTGATTAATGAAAACATTAAGGAACAGTTCACAAGAGCACTAAGCAGCACATTCCCCTGGATGAAGCACCTACAAGGGTCAAAAGGCTACAAAACCTGGAGCCAGTCTCAAGCCAAGCTTAGCAGTGACAGAGGCAGGCTTACCACCCACTCTCAGTTTTATTTCACTAACATCTAGTGATGTTGTTCTATCAGTTACCAGTAACTCTAATGACAACTCTTTTGTTCTTAACCCTTACTGAACTTGGAAAGTTCTTTCACCCTCCAGTGGTTGAAATGAAGGGAAGGGTTTCACTGTGCAGCTGTGCAGGGAGACACCAGGACAGCAGGGTTTGGACCAAAGGCTGTGAAAAGCTGAGAGTGTGGGATTTACTGTACAAAGAAGCATCACCAACTCCCAAGAAACCAGCATTAGCCCTGAGAAACCACTCAATACCCTCCTGAGAAGGCTGTGGGAGTGCAAGGGTGAATCCCTGAGGATGGAGCTGCTGCTGCTGCCGGCCCACACTGGCAGCCCTCGGTGGGCTAACAGCCTGCCACGGAATACCTGTGTGAGATAGCCATAGCCTTTGAGAAGGAATAGAAGGGAAGCGGTGTAAAATGTCACATCCAGATAAGAGAACAAAACAAAGGGGTTTTTTTCCCCTTACTGCAGGGAAAAATAGTACTCACAGGAGCTTCTTATCCTTTCCTCCATCATTTTATTTGTCCTTCTCAGGTTTCCTTCATGCAGGGAAAGAATTCTCTCTCTGTTGACACCTTGTGCAACCGCAGATGTGTCAGCATGAGCTGACTGGGTGGAAAAGAAAAAAAAATATTTACCCCCAGCATTTCTGGGATCTGCTGCATTGCCATTACCGCTGTGATTTATCGGGGCCTGTTACACATTTTACCTTAAGCTTCTCAGTCACCCAAATGATTTTCTCTCAACAAAGGAAAAATGCCAGTGAGCTGCTCAAGTTTGAGGGAAAGAAGGCAAAGGGGAAACGAGAAAAGGGGTCTGACCGTGCATTCACCGTGCCTCCCCCCACCCAACAACTGCTTCGAAAATGGGAGTAATGAATACAACGAGGAGCAGACCACTGCTGAGGGATGCCGAGGGATGCTGAGGGATGTTGAGGGATGCTGAGGGATGCTGAGGGATGCTGGAGAATGGCGGGGTACCTCGGGCATAGGAAGCGCCCCACATCCCCTCCTGGCGCACACGTCCGCAGCCCAAGGTCTCTCCCGGAGCGCCCTCGTCCCCCGCCGGTGAGGGAGGGCAGCCGGAGGGGGCGGGGGGCGATGGCTGCAGAAATGCAGCCTCAGCAGGGAGACGAGGCTGTCAGCCTCCGGAGCGCTTCCCTGCGAGGGAGCAGATAAGAGGGAAAAGGTGAATGGGAACACTTGTCACGGCAGATGGCGGCCTTGATTTGCAGAAGAAAGCGGGAGGGGGGCGGAAAATCGGGGAGCGGCGGCCGTGCCTGCCCGCCCGGCGGCCGCTGCTCCCGGGAGCCCCGCGACGGGCTGACCTTCCCCGCTGACCGTGTGAGACCAAGTGAGGGGTTTCCGCAGCTCTGGCCACCTTTTACATTTTATTAACGCTATGCTAATTAGCTGGAAAGCCACACATTGATTTTCTTGAAAGGATTCAAGGATCAAATAGCCATGAATAGAGCTGGCAAAACCTAATCTACTAATGGATTTAATTTAAGAGAAATAGAAAGCTCAAATAAAAACATGATTATTTGGGAGCTACTTAACTAGTACTTATCTTTAAAATACTTTCACTGAATTTCNTGAATAGAGCTGGCAAAAACCTAATCTACTAATGGATTTAATTTAAGAGAAATAGAAAGCTCAAATAAAAACATGATTATTTGGGAGCTACTTAACTAGTACTTATCTTTAAAATACTTTCACTGAATTTCTCTATTCCACTGAGGTCATATTTTTTAAACATGTTTGGCCAATAGCTCTAAACAAAGCTCTTCTCCTCTTCTCTTCTCTTCTCTTCTCTTCTCTTCTCTTCTCTTCTCTTCTCTTCTCTTCCCCCTTCTTTTCTTCTCTCTTTTTGTCTCCTCTTCTCTTCTCTTCTCTTCTCTTCTCTTCTCTTCTCTTCTCTTCTCTTCTCTTCTCTTCTCTCTTTCCCTCTCCCTCGTGTCCCAGGTTCCCAGGGCTGGACTCCACAGAGGGTGCCAGGAGGCTGCACAGCCACGCCAGGGGATTGAGGAACGTGTCCCACGCTAACCAGGGCTAGCAGAGGCGACACAGGGATCCTTCTCTCTCCAGCAGCACATCTCCACCTGATGTAAATCATCACTAAGTACAAGATCCCTAGGCACAGGCAAGGCTCCCACTGTGGCATGCCCTGTATAAGCACAACACAAGAAAATGGTGTAAAATAAAAAGAAATGAGGCTTAATGGGAGAAAGAAGATGTCAGACAAATGCAGATGGAAAGGAAATATGTGGGAATAACAGGAAAATAATAGTCAGCTGGACAAGCAGTCAGTCCAGCACACCCACAAGCAGTTGTTCAGTCTTTTATAGATACCATTACAAAAAACAGTTTGAGGGTGGGTTGGACAGCAGTAATAAGGGAAGTTTGCATTTGGCTGCAGGGGATGCATCTTGAGCTCGAAATGCATCAGGAAAGAAAACAGAGAGACACTTGTTTTAAGCTTTAACAATGCAACAGGGAAGAAACACAGAGGCCCTTGTTTGAAAATTTAACAAATGAGTAATAGATACCAGAAAATTGCCTGACTGGAGGTGGAAACAGATTTTTCATGAGTGCACAGGAGCTGGTGGTGAACCAGTGATGTTCTAACTGAGGAATTAGGCCTTGAAAACTAAGATATGTAGCTGATTTCAATGCAGCATGGGAAGACAAGTAGGTGGGAGAGATACCTCAAGACCAACTGGCATGGTGCACACAATGAGGCATAGAAAGCTTGGGATATCTGAGTAGGTGGGTGACCTGGTAAACAGCATGCTATCAAAGCTTCAGAAGGTTACAGAGTGCAAAAAGAAAATTCTAAAATCAAGACTACCAAATTCTCTGCACAGAAAATTACACTGAAAAATTACATCAGTCTTCTCCTACAAATATGAACTAGCAGGTCTGAACCAAGGTGCAGTTTGTGCAAGGAACAAAGTCAAAGCTGGACAAAATCGAAACTGGTATCAAGTGAGCAGAAATCTTAAGTGTGAGTCTCTCCTGCCATTGTATTATAAAAGGGAGTACACAAGCTGCCTTCTGGATCTCTCTGCAAGCCATTTTCTCTCAGTGACTCAAGATGTGCACAGTTCACTAGTAAAAATAGATCATTATTTTAACTGTCAGCAACAGCCTCAGCCTGTGCTGCCATTCTGTCTCACACACCAGTAACAATCAAAGACATCCAATTTGAAATTAGCTGCCAGTCCTCAGGATGTTGGGTGTGTCAGAACAAAATCAAGCAGGGCATCCCACAGTGGGCTGGGTATTCAGTGCTTCCTGAACACAAAGGAACATTCTCTCCATTTTAATTAACACAGTGATGATAAGTTACTTTATGCTAAACCCTTCACATCTAGGTGTGTTTCCATATGTATTGTATGTTCATGACATACAATCATTCTCCAGAAACTGGATTTTGCTCCCCATGTTTGTCTGAGCAATGTGTTCATTGTTTTAATGATGAAACTCCTTTAAGCCATGAGTGGCTTCCATCAGCTTGCACAGTTGTCAAAACTCTGAGGTGCAGGGATTTTATTTATTCACCTCAGCAGCACAATTGCTCTCTGTCCCTCCAGAAGCAACACTGGCTGCACCATCACACAGCTCCAGGGCAATGCACTGCACCAGGATGCCTCAGCAGGGAGAAGCCACTTTTAAAAGAGTTACACCAGCCTAAAATCTGAGCAAGGCAGGGTAGATTGAACGCACTGGGTTCCTGGTAATACAGTTGTCACTTTGCAATGTGATCTGTTTGGCATCCCTTCCATATATCAGTTTCTCACAATACGGTGTACTTGGGCTCTCAGTGTAATTATTGGACAACATTAAAGCTCCAACCTCAACTTCCCCCTTCCCTGCTATTTTCCTCCCAAAAATTCCTTTGGAAAAGTTGCTGCAGTCTTTCTCATTCCTATAGCTATAGCTAAAAGTGAATCCTGGGTGTGATAGCCCCAGCAGGCCTCAAATAAGTTTTGTTCACTGCAGCAAAGAGACTACTGCCTTTGAGACAAACTCTAGACAGAGTATTCCCAAACAGGAAACTTCAAGCATGTATAGTCTGCACCCACCTAGTTTACGGTCAAGAGGTTCTGCCATGTGAATTAAAAAAAATACATGTATTTTGATGTTATTAGAGGGTTATTTCACTGCTTTTTTTCACAGGTGGCTTGTGGTGTTCACAAAGGGACCATCACAGTGCTGGAAAACAATGCCATGAAAATGCTCATGTTGTTCAGCAACTGTGACTCCTATTTCGTGGGACTTCAGGTTTTGCAGACATTTGGCTTTCTCAGGCTCAATCTAAATCCAGGTTTTGGAAGACAAGAGCTGACTGCACATGAAATCAAAACGATAATGGTGGCAGGAAATAATTGGGGGAGATGGCAAAAGTGATGCTCGCCATCTGGATGAAGGGAAGCCTTGCCCTTTGTTGCCCGGCTGGAGAAGGCCTCCTGGATTTCCAGATGCTTTTGAATGTTCCAGTGGCAGCAGGAGCTACGAGTGTTTATTTCCCCTTCTCCTATCTGCTTGGTGAGGAGATTTCAACCTCTTGTCCTGTTGGACTGTGTCGCCATTGTCTGTGCTTTTCTCATCTCCAGACTGGATCGCTGCCATGTGGTCTGCTCAGCTCTACGTCTGAGGACCACTCAGAAACTTCAGCTAATTGCAGTGTGCAGCTGCCTGCTTGCATATCCACATTTCAGACACAAACCATAGAGCGCAGATGGCACACAGGCTGCGCCAATTTTCAGTTCATTTCCAGGTGCAATTCAGGCCTTCATTTCAAAATCTCCTTGTGATTTGAACCTGCTTGTCCCACAGAAACTACCTCTGCCTACAAACACTAGGTCCACCATGGAGATAAGTTGGTGCCTTTGAACTGGAAGTCCTTGGAACAGCACATTTGGAAATGGCTTTGGGTTTTTTTCTCAGCAGGAGGCTGCCCACACTCTTGAATTTGCTTTCTTGTGTGGCAAACCTTCAGGGCACATTGCAAAACTTGTCTCTTTTGTTAAGCTTTAGTTAAAATATTGGGGTGAGCTGGCAAGGGGAGGTTTTGATGAGGACGCTTTTACTTTCATTGTTGTCATGGCAGTATAATTCAGTAGGGAATATGAGGTTTGATTTGTTTTTATTTTAACTGCAGCTAACTAAATCTAAGATTGTGTTCACCATAAATGAAATCAAATAAATAATCTTAATTGTTTCAGGCCAGTGCTGTTTACTGGAGAGCCAGGGAAGGAAAGACAAGAACACTGTACTCCCAGAAAGGACTAAGTAGGTATGGCTAAACAAAAGGGAGTTAAACAGGCTACCTCCCTGAGCTCAAGCTATGGGATGCCACTGATAAGTTCCTTGCAAGGGGGTTCTTGAGATCTCATGTATCCTTCAAGCTCATATTGAGAATTCACTGCAGTATGTGACTGGCATTGGTCTAGGGAGGAAAGGACAGAGACACCAAAACACACTGAAAAAAAAGAAAGAAACAAGAAGAAAAAAAGAAGAAAAAAAGNACAGAACAAAACAAAATTAAAAAAAAAGAAAGAAACAACAAGAAAAAAGAAAGGAAAAAAGAAAAAAGAAAAAAAAAAGAGAAAAAAGAAAAGAAAAGAAAAGAAAAGAAAAGAAAAGAAAAGAAAAGAAAAGAAAAGAAAAGAAAAGAAAAGAAAAGCAAGCAACAATAAAGTTTGGGGGTTCAAAAACAGAAAATAATAAAAGAGATCCCAAAGTCTCCTTTGTCAAAGAATTATCCTATTTTTCCTTTTATTTCAGATTTTAGTCCCTCCTTTGTGTAACCATCTTGGTTCATTTTTTCAGGTTCTTTTCAGCTGGATTTGAACATTGCAGATTTGAACCGAGCAGTCAAACTAAGTAATGCTTCCAGAGCAGAAATGAAAATTCCTAGAAAAAGAGAGGCAGATTGCTGAAAATATCCAGATGATAAAGCTGATTCTGTTGAAAGGCACATGTACATACCTGTACACAGGCACAGGTAAATAGCTTGTGAATTCTCAAAGCATTTCTTTCTGTAACTCCACAGTCTGAAAGCACATCTAATCATTTTATGGACACTTGTATCCATTTTAGCTGGAGATCTGTGAATATTTTTATTTAATAAACCACCTATAGTTCATGATTGCTTTTGGGTATGTAATGATGTTGTAGTGTTTCGATTTCTGTAGCCATGTGTGGCAGAGCTTCTTGCCTAGAGCTTACAGGGCAAAACCATGGATAAAACACAGTGCCGAAGTCATTCCAAGACCCAGGAAAATAGAAAAACCCCGGACCCCAAAGCACATACCCAAGAAAGAGCAGGATATATCAGCTCTTTGGAGCTGTGGTCTCTTTACCTTGGAAAAGCTTTGTTGAGGGAGACTCCAGAGCTATAAAGAGGATTGAAAGCTGCCTCAAACAGGCAGCAGAAGGTTTGGTCTTTATTCCTGTGATGAAGATTGGCATGGTACCGGGAGAAACAGGTTTATACCATCTGCTTACCCCTCTGGTTCAGAGGAGAGGCAAAGGACAAGAATGCCATGCACCACTCTTGGCAGCATGATTTACAGGAGCCCAATTTAAATTTCTGCCAGTAAAGCATCCCTACTGCTAGATCATCATGTCTTCTACCATGGTGTGCATGGCTGTGTCTGTAAGCACACTGAGAGAGCAGGGTACAGGTGTGTATCCACGGGCTCACATTTTGTGTCCCAGGCCTTTTTAGTTTTTGTGGGAGTTGAGTAACACTATTTTATTATTATTACTTTGGGGTTGGTTGGGGTTTGTTCTTGGATTCTCTTGTTAGCTCTCTTTAAATGCTGAAAATTTTATAAGTTGCACTAACTCCATTGCCAAATGTCACAAGTTATTCACCAATAATCACAACATCTTCAACAGGTTCTTCCTTAAAGTTAGCTTCAAAGTTGGTTTGCTCTTCAAACTCCAGGAAGAGAAGTCTGGGTTTGTAATTCTGTTTTTATATATGGAGCTCTCCATCCTAGGGAACCAGTGTGATGTCACTAACTCAAATTCGCTCTATCATGAGTTCATGTCCTGCAGGTCCAGAACTCAATGGGGTGAAAGGAAACAAAAAAACACTGCAAGCTTGACTTGTTACATCAAGAACAGGAAACCAGCTCTATATTTTGCAATCAGAGTACATCTTGCCCATACAGGCTTCTGTGAAATCTTCCATAGAGACACCACACCAGCAGGACAAAGGCAGAAGGTATTTCATGTGCTGATGGAAATGGCATCTGCACAACACTGAGGACTGCAGCTGAGAAATTACTCCTACCTGACAAAGTCATTTTGGGTGCTACCTGAATCACCCTCTTTAGCAAAGCAGAATTGGAGAGGCACTGCAGAAGGGAAAATCTCCAAGTCCCACTGTGCCAAGAGGCATTGTCAGGAGAGCACAAAGCAGGTTAGGGCAGGAGGCTTTCCTGGGGGGCAGAGGACACTGCTTGAGATGCAGGTAGCCTGGTACAGCTAGACTTGCCGAAGCTGTACTCCTGCACCAAAACCCTGACTGCCACCCCCGAGCCATGGCAAGAATGGACTTCCCCTCCTGGAAATATTATAGCCTTGGCAAGGGAGGACCTTGTCTGGAGGTTGGTGTGAGTCAGTCATGAGGGTCTTTTGTGTGTGTGCACGTACATGTGTGTGTGTGCATTTACAGAGTGTGCTGTCAGGGACTGATTTTCAATGATGCAAGTCTCCTCTAACTGATAACACTCTAAATAACAGGTGAGTGACTCCTGGCAAGAAGGAGATTGTCTGACCTCATTGTTTGCCTTTTTTCCCCTCTCTTTGTTCTTCACAAATAAAGGTTTTTTAATAAACTGAAAGGTCCTCCGCTCCTGCCTGATGATAAAATGAAAGGAACCAGTGAGGTATGGTACAACGTGGCAGCAAAAAAAGAGAAGCTCATCAGAAAATAACAAAGGTGCAAGTTAAAGATAAGGCAGCTGTCAGAGATTAATCCTGCTGGCCTGATTGTTTTCTTTAATACCAAGGCCTGCAATAGCAAGCGATAAGTTTGCTGAGTAATTTGGTTTTTGGTGAGGAAATAAAATTCAGGTAGGCCTCATAATTGATTTCCTTTTCTTTAGTTTTCTAAACATTAAACAAAACAAAACAAAAAAACCCAACCTCTGCTTTGACTACACTTTCCTTTTTTCAAATCTGCTCCAAGACTCTGAGCTTTCTCCCAACCCAGGCCTGCAGGAAGACAAATGCAGGGAGGGCAAAGCACCCCTTCCTTCTCCGGCATCCTCCTGGAAATACTTTTGTTTCATCCTGAGGACTAACTGCATCTCTTGGACGTGAAAAATTCTACCCATTTTTTACTTCATTTTACTGTCTGAAAAAAGGCAAAATTTGAGGTGGTGGGAAAGTGAGGTGGTGGAAAAAGGAAATTTCAAAAGAGAGTAGGTGCTGCCTGTCACCAGTGGGTTACCTGGTACCTGGACATGGCACTGGTCACCATCTGCTGAGGGAGAAGTGCAGAAGGACAGTGTGGTACTGATGGGGCTGGGGAAAAATCCTTGCTGTCAAGCTGTGGAGGTCATCCAAGGGGGTCACTCTCTGGGGCTCACCACAGCAGCACATGGGCCCTCCTGTCTGGTCCCTGGCCCTGGATGTGGAAGGAGGAACAGTAGCCAGCAGGAGGGGTTATGTACCATGTTGTGCTGGTGAAAGTTCACTCCCCACCCAAACCTTCCTCCTTTAGGGGTGCACGCAGCCAGCTGTCGGGAGGCCAGGCACTCCACACACAGCAGTTCTGGGAGGAAGCAAGAGAGAAGAGAAATTGAGGGAGGGAAATCTCTCCAAATCAGGAGGTTTGTCACAATGAGGCAGAGCCACTCTCAAGTGAGAAAATGACCCTGAGAGAGAGATGGCAGGAGTGCACATTTGTGTGAGTATATGTGTGTGTATGTGTGTGGGGGTGTGAGTGTGTGTTTGTGTTGGTGCATGTGTGTGTGAACGGGAGGCAGCAGAACCTTAGGTATTGTGACTAAACAAACAGCCCCTGGGATGCTCATCCAGCAGCTAATTTCTCATCTTATCTATTGTGTGAATGAGATGGGAAAACAGTTTCCTGTTTTTCACAGATATCACTAACGCGAAAGATACAGAATAAATTCCCTTGAAGGCCATGCAGCTAGATGCAGCCACAGACTCATTTGTTTCAATGGAATGAATAAATGCAGTTAGGGACTACCCACTGATGGGGAAAAAAGTCTGCAAAGCTTTCTATAGAAGCAATCATGCTGCCAGCACCTCCAAAACAAATGAAGAGCTTGGCTCACAATTTCTCCTCAACAACACACATGCACACGCGGGCTTTTGCAACACACAAGCACACACACTTAAACCTTGCCATTTCCCTAGTTGAAAACAGGTATTTCTAGTGTTATAATGCAGCACCCATGCTACTTGAAAAGGGAACCCACAATGAAGGACTTCTTTGCCCCTCGGGAAGGATCTTACACCAGGTGTAGGACCAAGAAGTGATGGGTGTGCTGAGCCACCAGCCCTTAGTACACCAACTTTAGGGTGAGGATTTGGAAAGAGTCCCATGCTAGGGTCAAACATAGGGACCAGACCAGCTATAGTAAAGCCAGGCTGTCATGAAAGAAGGCTGCACATCATCTCTTTTAAAGTATAGACTTGCAGGAGGACCTATGGGAACAACAACAAAAAAAACTTCTCTGTGTGTCCACAGGCAGTCAATGGCTGCAACGACAACTACACAGGCCTGTGACAGAATGGAAAGAGTAATGTCATGTTAGTACTTTCCAGGGTAATTGTGCCTATTTTGTGTTGATTTTCATCTCTTTATGTTTCCCAGCAGAGGGAGCACCGGGCCAAACTGCTGAGAGGCAGAGACCCATAGATGGCCGCTTCAGAAGTTTCCTTTGTCTAGGTTTTCCTCTGTCAAAGGCGCAAATGGGAGTAGGGGGCAACGGGAGGGTGCAGCCTCCTTGCAGACTGGGCAGCTTCTCAAGGACCAGTCCCATCCCAGTCCCTGGCTGGAGGGAGAACAGGGCTGGGCAGGAAGAATGACTTTCGACCACATCAGTGTAGGACACACACAGCTGCACTGCACCATGCACAGGCACCCCTCTCTGCAATGGGCCCTGATCTTCACTCCCGGTGTCCCGTCTGCATCCCTGCTTCTTAAATTTTAACTCTTGTCTCTCCTGCTCTTTTATTCCTGCCTTAGAGGCAGCAGGAGCTTTCTGCATTCCCTCAGCCTCCTACCTTAAGTACATCTTCTGATCCACTGTAGCTGGGGGAAAACATATATGTACCTGTCCCCTGCAGCAAGACTGGGATTTGACCCACAGAACAAGTGAGTACCAAGCGAGTACCAAGTGTGAAAAAAAAAGCCTGCTCCCTTTCCACTGATAGCAGAGGATGAATCCAGATGATTAACCTAGATGATGCTCAGCATCAGAGGCTGGATGAACAAAAATGAGGGTAAATAGCACACAAAAAGAAGATAGAGAAGTGGGAAGTGGCAGAAGACAAACCTGAAGAAGGTTAAAAGAAATGAGAAGAGACAAGTCTGGTATTTTAGTACACTAAAAAGAGATGCTTCAGTTACACTGGAGCAAGGCATTAGAGTAGGAGAAATTAAAATAAATTCAGCCTACAGTCCTAATGAAGTAAATTCCAGAGTGGGCCGAGACCTTAACTGATACAAATGAGGATCATTATCTTCACTCTTCTATCCTGCTCAGCACAGGGCAAGGAGTGCAGAGACAGGAGGAGACAACCAAGGATGAGATGAAGTACAGCCCTGCCACCCTGCTGCTGTCCTGTGATGAGGAGCCTCATGCAGGGCCACAGCTCACTCTGTGTGAGCTGTGCAGGCCATCTGCAAGCCCCAGCCATCTTGTGGTTTGATTCCAGCTCTTGGTCCAGTCAGGAGAAGGGCTTCTGGATGCCAGGCTGGCAGGCTGGCAGGAGAGCTGGGTCTCTGGAGGGATGGGCTGTGAGCAGCTTTGTGTTGTTCCCATATGTGCCCTGACTGGACATTGGCAATATCAGCCACCTATGGGAGGGGCTTCTTTGGTTTCAGCTGTCTCCGTCTGTCTGGCAATGCCTACTCACCTCTTGGGGTCAGTCCTGGCACCCTGGGGACTGGGTTGAGCACCGTGAGACAAGAAACAACCGGTACAAAACAAAGTGCTTTTCACCTGCCCATGGTCAGCATTTGTCCCCAGGGTGGGTTAAGTGGGCGCAGTTTTGATGCTTCCTGCTGTCATGTAAAAAACGAAAAAAAAAAAAAAAAACAAAACCAAAACAAAACAAAAAACAAGAAAAAACCAGCTATGCAGTGCTTGGAAGCAGAGCAGCACATCCTCTCAGCAAAGCAGGTCCGTGGGAACAAAGCTCTGCCCCCATCCTGCTAGTGGGATGCAGACTCCCCGGTGCAGCCAGAGGTTTCTGCCGCCTGCTGCGGCTGCACGTGGCCCCGCCAGGCTCACCTGGGAGCCCACCTCTGGCATCAGCCATCCATCTCCTCCCGACAGCAGTGCGGGGCCGCTCTCCCACACACCCGTGATTTATGTGCTGTGGAACTCACCATCACCAGAAATTAAAATGACCCCAAGATTTGCCACATCCGACATTAAACCTAGAGCCTGGCTGCCCCGACTCCTAACCTTGTCTTCTTCTGATCTCTCCTTCAGCTCTTTTCTCTCAGAAGGGACGATGAAAGCTACACGGAAATACAGCAGAAGCTTTCTCTTTGTAATTTCCATCACCATATTTACATGTTAATATTTCATATCATATTTAATATTGACATCATAAATCCCTCTTGGCTTGGCTCGGTTAGGTATGACATGTAAGTAGGCAGTGACTTAGTTTCTGAGTATTTACCCCTAATGAAAAGAGCTGGAGCCCAGAGAGGTCTGAGAAAATAAAGATACATTAAGATAAATTCACTGTGGCATTAAATCAAACTCTTAAAAGGTTGTTTCATTTAACATTTCTCCAAGACCCAGGCAAAAACCTCTCATCCAGAATCAATGGAAACATTTACCCTACATAAATGTCTCTGCTGCAGGTACAGGGTAGTGGCAACAGAATTTAAGAGTGAAATTCTAATGCAAAACTGAGGCCTTTGCCAACTTAATTCCTTTAGCAATGATCTCGATAAAAGTCTCCTTAAAAAGACACTGGAATTAAATAAAAATGAGTTAGGTGCTTTCAGTCCAGAACATGTTGACATTTTGAGGTCAGATTTTTGAGTTTTGAAATTATATTTGAGAATCTAATGCCAAAATGTTTTTAGATGGTTTATTTTGGAGGTTGTACTATTTGTGTTTCTTATCAGGATAGTTCTGATAACTGACATTAAGGAACATCATAAAATCGTAATAATTAGCTTCCAAATTAAATAAATGACCAAGTGATCTACTTCTGAAATGCTACGAGGCAGATTTCCAAAAGTGAAATTTCAGAGAAAATATTTAAACAAACATATTTCTGGTTCAAACAGGGTAGAAATAACAGACCCAGTGAACTGAAAACTCAGTCTCAGCCATCTGTGGTGGAGGCTTGCATCTGAGCACTGCTCCCAAGCAGGCAGGCAGCATGCTTACTTCTCTCTGAGGGTGCAGGCTAGCATGCTTTGGAGTAGGAGGTCCTCTGCCTGACCTCTCCCAGCTTGGTCTGTGGGGCTGTAGGAGAGGGAAGGGGGTGCAGGAAGATGGATAAGAGCTCTAACAGTCCATTTCTTAAAACAATCCCACTTCAGCGGGCAGGACAGCAGCATGCACAGTGTAGCTTTTTGCATGCTTGAAATCCAGATGCTCATTTCACAACCATGTCACAGCAAATGGGTCATCTTCAATCTAAGCCAAACCTGGAGACAAGAGTTGGACCAGAATTCACATGAGATTTTGTTTATCTTCACTTTTCTCAGGCTGGACCACAGAGGGTTGGAGTTGGGTGGCAGGTTTCATTTTTTAGATCACATTTGTGTAGCTGCAATGTGGTTTCCTTGTTTGCTTCACAGTTGGATTAGCGACATTTAGATAAACATAGTGAAATGTAAACTCAAGCTACTACATCAAACAAACTCATTCGCCCTGAAAAACCTTTTTACTCTGTTATGTTCTGGGGAGAAGCCATTCACAATATTGTGGTGGAGGTGTATGATCCAAAGGGTTTTGGTAAAGGTGTCAAACCTCTAATAAGCCAAGTACACCTTGCATTAGGTCCACAAGTGTCACAGATGAGGTGATATCCCTTCCTTTTCCAAAGCAGTGGCAGCTGATTTCCCTTTCAGCCCACACACCTCCTCAGAACGTGCAAGCTCCAGGGTGGGTTTTATCCAAATCACCCAAAGCTACAGCTTTGAGAAGATCCAATAAGAGCTACATCTTTGCCTCACCTAGGGAGGAGCTGAGTTATCCACCTCTCCCATCACACACTGGTTTCACCCAGTCTGGCTGCTGTGCCAGGTGCAGGCAAGAGGGTGCTGTGGCTTTCCTGGAACTCTTTCCTAAGGAACTCATTCCACCTCACAAGCCATCCCAAAATGAGTCTTGCCTGGCAGGTGCCCCTGGAGCAGCTTCAAAGGTGCCATGCCTCAATTCTCCTCTCTTTTGGGGAAGCAGCCGGAGCTATCCTGCTTGAGGGTCTCACTCTTGATACTGAATTTCACTGACAAGGAATTTTTGTTGAACCAAAAGCAAAAAGGTCACAGAAATAAAGATACAGACATCCAAAATATGGTCCTCATCTCCTTGGATGTGATTTTGTTCATTTAAATACAATTTTCTTTTGTTTTCAAATCTGGAATGAAAATTATTTCAACACAAGGAGTATGCCTACCCAGCACCAAAAAGAGAAGGAAAGATTGGCTTTGGGAATGACTGACTAAAACCAGAAGGACTCAGCATTGCTATTTTATTTATTACAATCTGCATGATTTTAGGGGGGACATGGCAATTAACAAACACAAGAAGACCAGAACTCTGCCCTGAGGAGCTGGTTTAGCATAATTAGACAGACCAAGCACAAACAAGTCTGGGTAACAAGAACATCTAGAATTCAAATAGCAAATGTTAAGAAAAAGAATCGACTAGTGCTCAAGGCCATAAGTTATCCTTTAATTGACAGCAGTTCAAAGGAAAGTTTCCCAGGGGTGAGCCATTTCCCAACCACCTGCTGTGGGATTCTCCTCTATCCTCTCGAAGCACATGGCTCCAGCAACTGCTGGCCATAAGCTGGGAGCTCAGGCCTCAGCTGAGCCATCTCTACTGACAGCTGACCTCTCCTCTCAGGTCTGACCATGAAGGACGTGGCTCCCCAAAAGATGTTGCCAGATGGGAGAGAAGGCCGGTGGAAATGTGCACCCAGCTGCAAAATACTGAAGGGCTCAGGGTGGAAAAGCCTGAACCAGTCATGACTCAGGCCCTGGACAAGGACACTGGAAACCTGGATTTCATCCCAGCCTTGACCTTGGACAAGTTCCTCTTTCTCCATTTGCCTGCTTCCACTCCCAAATGTCATCTGCCTTCATCGCGTCGTTTATAAAACTCTTTGGGGCAGCAACTGGCTCTTGCTACACTCTTGTGCAACACTCCTCACAACAGGATCCTCAAGTCCTCCATCAAGTCTGCTGGCTTGGATATAATGAAAAAAAAAGTGAGAGAAAAAAATGTGTGAACACTTCAAAATCTGTAAAAATATTAAAAGACAGGCAACTGCAGGGAGTTCAAATGAACTTCAATTAAAGATCCGATTTCCAGTGTTGCTATTAATTATTACAAATAAAAATACCCCCAAACCTGGCTTTGAATGATCAATAAATCAGGATACATTTTTCACCCAGGAACAAAGGAGAATTTCACACTGAACACATTTTATATTTTAAAAAAGGAATTTTTCAGGATTTTCCCTCCTTTTGGCAAAAATTTGCCATCATTTTAACAAAATTAGCACTGAAGTTACTGCTGAGTGGTTTTGCTCTGGAAAAAAAAGACTGTTTTCAGTAAATTAAATATCTCAAGAGTTATCCTGCTAACAAATTTCATTAAAGGATACTATGGCCCATTTCACAAGAAATAAAAAAAAAGTCCATTCTGATCCCCACACAATGAAAATAACTTTAGGAGTTCAAAATTTGACAAAGCTGTTTTCCCAAGTTGAGGCCTGCTCTATTTTTCATGCAGTGTTGACAAGAGCAAGATGAGAAAGAATTGCAGTTTCCATCATCTATTCAATCTCTGGCCCCTCTAACGATTAGTAAAAGCGCCTGTTTCACTGGTGTTTTCTTGTTAACTAGAAACTCTTCCCATAGAAACACAACTCGAAGCCATCAAATCATTTCACAACTGACAGATGGTAACAGCCATCCATGCAGCCCTCAGCTGGTTTTAGCCAGAGAAGTGGAGGTAAGAACAGCAGTATCACAATAAGACCCTGTACACCTCATCCATCCTTTAGGATTTCCTCTCTGAAATAAAGGAGCAAAAAAGCTGCAGTCACACAACTCACTGGTAAAGCTAGCTTACACCCATTGCTTTGCTCTGCCTTGAAATTAATCACTTAATTAGGAATTTTTTTTTAAAAAAATAGGGATATATGATTCTCTCTTTCTGCTTCCCCCTAACTAAATTACCCAGCACACAGAAAAAGCTGAACAGCAAGACGAGGACATTCACAGGCTCAGTAAGATTTTTAAAGTCCAGATGAAGCTGTTCCCCACCTCAGGAAAGATTTATCAGCATTGTCCTGTTGTTTTGTCAAATTATTTCTTCCAGACCAGGCGAGCCAGGAAAAATCCAAGGGGCATAGAGATGAACAAGGCTATGTGGGAACTTGCCATTCATTGTCTCTGTGCACTGTTAGAGTTTCAGCCTGGGAAGCTACATACAATCAGTAGTGGTCACTCAACAGCCTCTTTGGGAGCAATTCATGGCCTTGGTCTCATGTCTGAGACAGGTAACTTCAGCTAACAACTCTGGCAGGCACAAAGCTGTGTCCAAGCATCCCAAAGGAAGGACCAAATGAAAATCCTGCATGCAGGTGTGAGGTGCTTCCAAAGGGGAGCAGTGCATGTGAGGGAAGCTGCCCCTGCTGCTGTGCTGGCCTTGTCTACAGAGGGTTTTCCTTTCCTTCCTGGGGCTCCCTTCTCTGCTGCTGCCACACACACCGAATTTGCAGGAGATGGAAAAGCAATGACACAGACAATGACAATAACACAGAGGTTATCTGGCCATGAACCCTCAGCCTTGTCCCTCACAGGTGTTTGGCCTCCTCAGGAAAATGGCTAGAATGGACTTTGGGTGCCACTTTCAAAGGACCTTGAAAGGAAAGCAAACAATCACAAATGCTCCTTGCTAGCATTTTCGGGTCAGAAATACAGGCAGCCGTGGAACACACATAACATTACAAAGCACCCTTCACACCGTGCCACCATCCAGCCCCTTCTGTACCTCGCTTGCACTTCCAGAACAGCCTCCATGTATGCATGCAGTGCAAAAGAAGTTTCAATTGAGGAAACTCCCATGTAAACCACCCTAAAAATTTTCCTTCACACACTGATGTTTTCTAGCTTCTACTACAGCGACTCTCACGGAGCTGCGACTCAAGGAGGATTTGTTTGCAGCACTCAGATATATCTTCATCCAGACAATTTTTCTTGTGAGGCTTATTTTTTTCCCTGCATTATTGAAATGCCTGCTGCCACTGTACTCCTGCCCTTGCCTTAATCTTTGGGGCTCGAATACAAAGTAAGCAAGGAAGACTCCGTCATGATGTGGAAATAAAGGGCAAGTAGTGATAGGAAAAGAGAGAACAATTTTAAATTAAATGAGGAGAGATTTAGGTTAGATGTCGGGAAGAAATTCTTTTCTGAGAAATACTCAGAGCATGATAAGGTACAGGTACAGGTGGATGCCCCATCCCTGGAAGTGTTCAAGGCCAGGTTGGATGGGGCTCTGAGCAACGTGCTCTGGTGGAAGGTGGCCCTGCTCGTGGCAGGGCGGTTGGAACGAGATGATCTTTAAGGTCTCTTCTAACCTTAAAAATTCTGTTATTCTTTGAAATAAAATAGGAAAAGAACACATACAAATGGAAGGAAAAACCAAACAAAACAACCGAGGTTTTACAAAAAGCTGTATAAATTGTCTTTGGGACTGAAGGAGAAAGAAACGCATTTGCCTCAGGTGAAGAACTAAATCCATTTATGTGCAAGCTACAGGATTTTAGCCATTTCACTGATACAAAATACAGCAGCATTAGTGGCTGGCAATACTGAGAATACCTTCTCATCCTTAACCTGCTGGTGAGCTGAAGGTCTGATCGCTCTTAGGCACAGAAAGGAAACCTTTATTTTAAACACAGCAGAGAGCTCTACTGTTTCCCTGTAAAAGACAAAAAAAAAAAAAAAAAAGAAAAGCAGGAAAGGAAGGAGAGAAGGAGAAAGGATGAGAAAGGATCCCAGCGCTCTGCCCTCGTTTTCCTCTGGTTTCGCAGCCGCCCCTGCACAGAAACCGCTGGATTTGGGATTTCAGCCGCGGCTGCCGCATTCTTGGGAGAGCACTGCCCCCTGCCGGGCATGGCGGGCACTGCGGGCCCTGCCCTGCCCCGCGCATCCAGCCCGGCCGTGGGCGCTGCCCGGGATGGGGCAGCCGCAGCTTCTCTGGGCGACCTGTGCATCGCCGCTCCCGCAGTAAGAACTTCCTCTTAGCTAATGCAGACCTACTTTGCTTGTTTAAAGCCATTGCCCCTTGTCCTGTCATTGCATGCTTTTGTAAAAGTCCCTTTCCAGCCTTCAAATTAGCTCTCCAGCTTTCAAAATGGAGTCCAGGAAGGGTCAACTTTTCATCGCATCAGTCCTATTCATTCACTGTTTGATTCCCTTCACCACAATATCATGCCTGAACACTTAGCAGGATTTGATTTTTTTTAACTTAATTTAATTACAATCAGCTTCCTCAGAGCGACCGAAGGATGGATGTGTGGTCATTTGCCCCGCTCCCTACTGCGCTGCTGAGCCATTTTTTAGCCTAAACACGTACAGATAGCTTTGGTGCATCTGTCCCAGGGCAGTGGGCTTGGAGCAGTGGTGCTCCTGGAAGCACAGCCTGTTGCTCGTGGCAGGCCGTGGGTGATGTCCTCCAGTGGCTGCCTGACGAAGTGGGCAAAATCCTGCCACCAGCTGTGACAGCCCAGCCAGGCACAGGAGGCCTGGACTAGGAGCACTAAAGCAAGAGCTCTGGAAAAAACCCATTTTCCTCTGAGTGTTTGTGTATGTGTGTGTGCGTGTCTGTGTGTGTGTCTGTGTGTCTGTGTGTGTGTGTGTGCAATTTCCATAATAATTGTGTCTGTTGTCTGCAGACATGAATTCATTACAGCAGGAGGTAAGAGAACAGCCAGCCTCAATATACATTTCAAATTCCTTCTTACAGCCTTGATTTATAAGGCAAAACCTGAAACACTGACTAGCTCGTTGCCTCTCAGTGAACTGAATTTAGCATGATAGCTGAGAGGGCTAAAAAACAAATGAACAAATTTTGTTCGTAAAACACTCCATCTCCGTATTTTTCATTTCTAAGAGTTGCTAGCTGTGTCCTGGGTATCCCCCTGCTTCCCCCCCTCCATCCCCCTCCTTCCTCCTGTGCATGCTCCATCGGCACTTGCATTAATCCAGGCCCGAAAGTACTAAATTGATTCACAGTAACGCAGGCACCCAGGGGCAGAATATTCCAGGAACAAATGAATTAATCATCTCAGAGCCTCTGTGCTAACCCACATAAAAGCCTGCTGCCCAGAGTGGTGGCGATGAGGGGCTCAGCCTGGCCCCTGAGCTGACCACACAGCACCAGCTCCCACAGCAAGCATCCCGTCTGCTCCGGACGCCACCGGACACGCCCGGGGAGGCTGCCAGGCACAAGCCCACGTGAGACAGCGCTCCTTGAAGAACTCCAGCAAAGAGGAATTGGTCTAACAGGGAATCCTGCAGAAAGAGAGAGGTCTGCAGTCATTATAAATGGACCTTCATGGCAACAACAACAGGAAACGGAAAATAATGTTTTGCAATTAGGGCCCGCAGCTGCCGCAGCACCAGCGCACCGGCTATACACAGGTGCAGCTATTACAGCAATGAATAGCACACACTAAAGGCGCCTTCCACACAGGCAACATTACCAGGGCTGAAAAGGTAATTCCATTTGCAGCTTGATGTCGGGGAGAAAAAAAGCACAATAAGTAGGCTGTCTCTCAGGCAGCCAGGCCTCAGCCTTATCTGGAGCACCAGGTGGGCAGGTGGGCCCTGGGCAGAGAAGCTTTCACCATCTGACTGGGGAATCCAGGTCATGTCTGAGTCGAGACCATGAGGCTTCAGCCAATTGAAAAATTGGCAGGTTTTTTGCTTTCTTTGTTGTGAATATAAAGTTTTTAGAAGTTTCTTCCCTTCCTGTTATTTAAAATGCTCAAAAGGTTCATGATAGTAGAGGAAAGGCATGGGTCTCTCTTCTGGTCTCTTTCACACAACACTCTGTCAGTGCCACTCTGCCATCTTCAGTGGCAGGGTCTCTTACTGGTGGGAACAAGAGGCAACTGGACACAGAAAGAATTCTGTGGGACCCATTCATCAATATTTTGCCCTTTTCCCCCTGTCCCTGTGTCAGCCCCATTTGGCAGCAAGGGAGCCTGGACAACCTGACCTCCAGCCTCAGCTTCAGCTTCAGCCCCAGCCTCAGCTATGCTGCTTCTGTGACCTCCCTCTGGTGCAAAGTGGCTTAGCCTTTTTTGGCTCCATCGTGATCTATTGCAGCTCTCAGCCACTCTCCATAGAGAGATCTGTGACCCCAGGGCCACAGGACGGTCATGTCTCTGCAGTCTGCTTTGACCCCCTAAATCTTAGAGACAGGTCTTAGAAAGGGAGAGGGAATCACAGACTTACTAACCCCTTGCAAGCAAACCAAACGTTTTCCAGACTGTTTTACCACACACACATCCTTCCTTTCATCAAAAAGGAAGTGTTTCAAAGACACTTTGCAGAGAGCTAAGAGAAAAGCAGAATAAGGTTATCCAGTGCAATCAGGCATCCTGTCCCAGGGTGAGCTTTTACTTTTCTGATCTCTAGATTTTTTCTCTGGTGGTGGTGAAGATGTCTAAATCACAAATATAAGGCTAGCATCAGGTTTACCTTTTCCTCATGGAGGTCTTGGATGCTGTCCACAGACCCACAAACATCCACAGACCCCTGGCTTCGTGTGCAACTCATGCAGCTGTCACAGGTACGAGTGTGTCCTCATCCCCCCTCAACTCTGCCAACTCTGAGGCCACGCCAAGGTCCGTGTTGCCACAGAGCCACATAGTTTAAAGCTAATGTGAGTAAATAAGTCCACCCTGAACTGCACCCTTTTGACTTGAAGTACAGATACAGACCTAAGCTATTATTTTTTTTTTTTTAACTTTGTGTAGGAAAATCAAATCACTTGTCACCTCAGCCTCACTGCTACCCACCAGTTTCAGCTGGGCTTTTATGGAATGAGCCAGTTGAGCACGGAGACACGGGTGTGAGGCTCAGGACTGCCCTGCTGGGATTGCCTGACCCAGCACAGCATGGGACAGGGCTGTGGCATCCGAGGCACAGCTCCCTCCTCTGACCCAGGATGGAAGCTGAGGAAGGGTCCGGATGTTTTCTGACTGATAGTGCCAGGAACCCACTGAATGCAGGCAGGGGGAACAGCTACCCCCGGCACCAAGGCAAAAGCATCCTCCAGATTCCTGAACAAGTCCCAGTTCACCAAGGTAAGCAGAACCAAGTTCTTTTTATAGGCCTTAAAATTGAGGAAGGCAGTAAAATTAATTTGAAAACTTTGCAGGAAGCTGGCATAATGAAAACAAAAGTGGATTGATGCACTGGCTGGCATACCCTGGCTCTGGGAAAGAGCTCAGGCAGCCACTTCCAGAAAAGCTGGAGCCTGCTGGAAGACAGCACAAAACAGGAAACTCTGCTCAAAGGAAGTTCACAGACAAAGTGGCAATGTGGAAGAAATTATAATGATTAATACAGCGCCTGAAGTGTGCAGGGGAGCCACAAAAGATTGAGAAAAAAGACCCAGAGATTTGATTTTCCACTGCCCTTCATCAGCAGCAGTCATTTTATACCAGCACAAAGTGGGAGTGCAATCTTCACAGCACAGAACAAGTGCACTTTATGTTGCCTTTCTCTCCATTTTCCTGCTGCAAAGCTCCCAGGGAAAGGGGCAATCAACACCATTTGTCCCTGACCACTGGGGCTTGGAGCCTAAGCTAGGACAGAGACCATAAACAACAGACAAAGGGAGAGGGAAATCACTGAGAAGAGCTACCACATTTATCTCTGGCTAGGATGGAAGATGCAATAAGAATAAACTGAGGACAACATCCACTGACCAGCTGCAGAAAAAGCAGAGTTATAGAAAAGAAAAACTCTTCCTTCTCTTAATTTGATTGTGCTCCAGAGTTTTGCCATAATCAATCTCTTCTAATATCAAAAGCAAACCAAATTAGAGCCTTAGATAATAGCATTTTAAGCCTGTAGTTCAGATTCAGTCACTTCTCAATATCCATCATAGCAAGTCAGCAGCAATAAATAAATAAGGATTGAAAGACAGGCATACAGAACAGGTATGTAATGCCTCCAAGGCCAGCCAGCAGCTTTTGGCCATAGCACCAGCTTTCAGAAGACCAACAGTCCACTCTCAGGCCATTTGGTGTTTGTCCTGTGAGGTGCCACCACACTTCAAGTGCTGTGGTTTCTCCAGTGTGAAGAGGGTTAAGATTTCAGTTCTTGGTTTCTGCTCTCTGAAAAGCCATGGCTTGAATTAAGAGGTGTCTTGCTCAGGTTTACTGGGGTGGGAATATGTTTCTGCCAGGTCTGTCCTCAGGTACTTGGTACAGATGAACAGCAAATCAAACTGCTTATGAGATTTTCACTACTAGTACATTAAGAAATTTAAACATACCTAGGTGATCTGTAGGTTTACAACAATGGGCAAAGGGCATGTTAGGTATAACATTCCCTCAGTAAATTAAACCACATATATTCACCAACTATTTATTTGCTACATCAAGTCCAGAGCAGATGACATTTGCATGATTTGTATCTCCGTAACAGGGGAAGTATGTTTGGTCTCTCTACACTCTAAAGACATTCAGATGTATAGTAGTTATATCCTAATTTGTATATATGTTCTGTGACAATGTTTGGACTAAGCTTCTAACAGAGGGGGAAAAAAGAAGAGGGTAATGTTCAAAGGAATAGACTACTTTCCCCTAAACCAAAAGCAAGCAAACAAAACCAGAAAAAACCTTGTGGCTAGCTCCTTTATTTTGTGGTTTTTAAAATAGAGGAGGAACATAATTTCATCAGGATATCCAGAATATTTTTCCAGTTCAGAAATATTTCTCTCCTGACTTGCACTTTCTTGCAGCGGTCTCTGAATTCCTTTAAGCCATTAAAGGATTTTGTCATCAAGTCATTCCCATTAGGGGAATATTCAATTTAGAAACTTGCCTCCTGCTCAAGGTTCGCATGTGAAATCCACAGTTAACATCCCTCCTCCCTGAGTTTCAGGTCAGTGCCCTACCCACAGAAGAGAGAGAGAGATATTTAACAATTAAATAGTCCTCTAGGCTACATCTGTAGGAGGCAGTCCAGGAGTGCCTCCCAGCCCAGGGGTCTACGTGTCCTGACTGTTTTCACTCCATGATGGAATGGTGTCACCCTGCCTCTTCTCACATTCCCCATCCCATAGGAAAGAATATTCTCTCCAAGGGTCAGGAAGGACACACAGTGCCCTCCCAGTCCTCAGGGCAGGCAACTGGGGGTCTCTGGCCACAGAGCCAGCCCTGCAGCTGAGCACTGCTGAAGAGCTGGGCACAAGCCCCAAAATTACCTCATGGTGTCTAAGTACCTTGTGTAAATCTGTCTGTTGCTTCAGGCACCCAAGAAGTGGAGCAGCCTGAAAGGCAGGAGGATATAAGGATGTATTTTTGCCTGTTCAAAGACGACACAGTTCTGCTTGTAGAAAGCAAGATATTTTTCTATTCTCAGGCTTTTGATATTAAGAATTAGCTATCCACTTTCCAGAAAACAGGGAATTAGTCTTTCCAGACTACGTGTTTAACAGAGAAGAAATGAATCTTCATGAGCTCAAGACATATTCCCTCTTCTTCTCTTAGCCCCTCACCCCCTGCCTCATATCTCTTCTATGCAGTTTTTCAAATAGTTTAATAATATTCACAGGGACATTAGATTAATTGGATTTTAATTCCAAATGACTGTGAAAGCAGAGAAGTGAGTCACCAGTCCATGCTAATGAGAAGATCTATTAAGGACCCTTCTCTGATAGACACATAGAGTAGGGTTATAAATATTTCATATTCAATTAATTGAATTTTGCCCCCTGTTATATGATGCTGCCCTGGAATGTTAATCAACTGGGACCAGAGAGACAGGGAGAGAGGAAGAAAGAAGGGGGGAAAAAAAAATCTAAAAGACAGTCTTTAAACAACATCAGAGCCATTCCCATCCCCAAATCCTCCCAGTTCACACGGCGCCCTGCACATCAGAGCAGAGGCTTTCATACAGACTGCATCTGGTTACACACAGTGGATAAATTAATGTTAATTAATCAGACAGTCATTTTATGGGGAACTGTGCGCAAAAGGTTATTCGAGCCCTGCCGCAAATAGATTTATAGGTATAATTGCCATGTTGAATGACCCTCTGTACATGGGCTCATTAAACTGGCCATCAGTCAAGGAGTCTAATTGAGGAAGGCCCATATCGTGCCGCTGGGACCCCGCACTGGCTGCAAACACATCCGCTCCGCAAAAGCCAGCTCTCTGAAAGCCGCCAATAATGCCACTTCCCATCCTCTGGGCACTTCTGCCACTGCCACTCCTGCCAGCTGAAACTCTGGGCAGGAAGGAGAGAGGAGCGCTCCCGTGCCCATCATCGTGGTTTTACATCATTTGCAAAACACACCGGGGGACTGGGCGCAGCGTGCAAATGGTTTTATTGACAACTGCGCTTTCCAAATGCCGCTCTGGCCTTGGCAGCTGGGAACAGCTTGGATGCACAGGCTTCAAAGGTGCCAAGATCAGAAGGCAAATATAAAGACACTAAAGATTCTTGATGACATTTCATATTTCAAGAGCATGTCTTGATTTCATTGGAGTGGGGGGAACAGGGGAGAGTCCATGCCAGGAGTATGTCCAGGACTGACAATCAGGCACAGACACATACCCTAAAAGCAGGGCAGCTCATGGGGCTGCAGTCCTTCCCTCAGAGCCACCCAGGTCCTTCAGCTATGGCTGTGGCAGACATTCCTGTGGGGGCTGTGTCCAGCCCTGTGGGTGCTGGGTCCCACATGGAGCCCTCCAAAACAGCAGACAATCCTTGCTACCATCCCCGTCAGCAGACAAATGAAGCCATTGGCTGGCCCTGTGAAAACTTACCTTTTACTCCTTCTTGTGGCATGAGCTGCCTGCTCACAGTCAATTGTCACAAGCTCTCTGTGCCTCCAGTCCTCATCTATGCAATTATTTGTTTGAGGATTGTCCTTTATTTCACACACCCAAGGGGCCCTGCACCCTGGTTTACACACAAAGGACTGCACTTGCATGAATTCTCTCTCACACATGCTGTGGATCACACACGTGCTCCCAGAATGGAGACAAGGAGGAAGTGCATGGCACTCCCCACTACTCCAAAGTGTCCTGGGCAACCACTCACCAGGACAGCCATGGGGGCCTCTGGGTGTCAGAAATTGATGTTTTCTGTCCAAGCTGGTTCCCAAGACACCTCCAAGGGAAGCCACACCATCTGTTCCACACTGGAAGGTGTCATTTAAGGGTACTTGGGGAAAAAAGAAAAACACATCAGAATAACAGACAAGTAAATCAATTTGAATGTGTTCACATTATCTCTTCCAATACTCATGTTACTCACTGCTTTTAAGGTTGCCTGCAGTAGTGTATCAACCTCATCAGATACAAAATGGTCACAAAGCGCCATCTTTCTCAAACAGAAATTAAAAATCTAAGCAGAAATATTAAAGTGCACTATATAGAAGCCATCAAGACAAGAATAAGTATGAACAAAGAGAAACCCATTTGTCTCAGAGCAGTGACAATGTCAATGTCTGCAGATGTTTCTGATGAAGAGGGGTTTCCATTTCTGGACAAGGCAAGGGTTGCATAGCATGTCTGGACTGTGGCAGCATTTCTCTTCATCTTGCCCCACCATGACTGGTTTGGCCTTGATGTGTTCCACACTCTTTTCCACGTACCGGTAGGCACAGTGTTTACCTGTACAGCATCTGACAGAAGGATCAGGAACACTGGCTGTGAGCATGGCATGCTCCTGGATCAGCTGCCTGCCATTGATGCCAGGGCTTCAGAGGTCAGCTGCACAGCCCCTCATCTGGGCACACAGGGAGCCATGCTCCAGTGCAACAGCCTCCAGGCAAGCCTGGGGTCTCACTTTCAAAACTGTTCTACGGGAGGTCAATAAATTGGGTCCCAAGGGCACTCCCAGGGCTCTTCTCAGAAGTGATTTCCCCCCATCCCGTGCGCCCCTTCTAAAGACCATATTTGAGTCAGGGGAATGAAAGCGTATCGCAAGTTCTTAAGGCATACAAACATCATTTCATCTATGAACACAACAGCGTTTCTTCCTGTAATAATAAATGTTTCCTTCAATTTATCTAAGGTCTTCAATTTCTCCCATTCTCCTGCGCAGCACACCTGTGTTACCACAGACTTGAAACCCACTTGCTGCCGGGCAGTTCGGGCGTCTGGGCTGCCGCAAAACCTTTCCCACTCGGCACAGGAGGAGACTCGTCTCTCGAGTGCTCGCCCACAGAGGGCACCACTCGTAAATGTATCTGGGTAAACGCGCTGCCCCTTCCCGTCTCACCAGCACGGACCCAAAGCCTTCACGCATATCATTACTGTCATCTCCGGGGAGAAAGGGAGCAGCAGGCTGATGGCGCACAAAAGGAGACGTTTTTAAAGCGCACACTGAGCACTCGCGCTCACGCTGAGATGTCAGGCAAGGCTTCCCATTCTGTATCGCTGTGGAACGCCTCTAGCCCCGGAGAGCTGGACTGCATCAGTTCAGTGACATAAGGAAAGAGAACGGTACCTCAAAGGAGAGCTGATATTTCCATATGCAACCATGCATATCGCTTCATCTTGGGCAAGCATGAGGAGGCACACATGCTCTTCCTCTATCCACAGCAGGTGGACTATGGGGATTCTCCCCTTAAATGTTAAAGACAAGTTTTTATTTACCTCGGCAGCCCTAGATAATTTTTCTGAAGTCCTCAGTCCAGAGATAAGAAAACAAAGGGTTTAAACATGAGTCACTAAACTCACTGATAGGAATTTTGCCCCTAAACTTCCTTGGGTGTTGGGTTTTCAACCTGTATTTCTATGAAAGACCCTAGATAACGTTTGCTGAGCCTGCTTTTACATTTGTAGAGAGGTAAGTGCAGCTTCATGCAAACATCTACCAATAGAGTAAAAATCTACAAATTTCTCATCCACCTACTTCATTTTAAGTGATACAAAAATCCCAGCTATGTGCAATGTATTGACACAAAACAGAGCAGCCAAACAGGGAGAAAAAATATCTGCCCACCTTGTATCCCACTTCTGTGCTGCCTCCATTGCTTGGCAAGCTCCAAGTGGACACACAGTAATGTACTTAGGGCAGGGGACAGCTTACAGGACAGTAAAAACATACATTGTCCATTCAGTTCACTGAGGATATTGCTGAGCTGTTGCTTCTTTAAATACCAGACCCATAGTTTAGTTAAAATTAAGTTTTACTCTTCATTCCAAGTGCACCTCAGCTTCTAGTTTAGAAAAATCAAAATATGCTGAAAAACAGCAGCTAGAATGTGCCTTCAATCCAAGCGGGTAATGGTTATGGTGTCTTTTTGGTATTCTCATATTTAAAATCAGCCTTTGTCCATCCTGTACAATCTACCTTTTTCATTTCTTTCTTACAAGCTATCAAGATTGTTGTTCTCTTCAGAATCTCCCAAGATGCTCTTGAGTTTTTTGCAGCACTAAGAATCCAGAGAGGGATTAGAAACTAATAACATGTTGGTAATCACCATTATGTATTTTAATCACTGAAGCACACTCTCAAATTACACTAGATTTAGAATTACCAGAATTCAAGTTCCTGATATCATCCTTTTCTAACCTGAATATCTGCTTTGGCTCTTTGAGTTACATATTCCTGTGCAAAGTAGATGCACATTACTAGCATGTGTCTCCTCTAAATAGTAGTGGCTGTTTGCAGTCTTTCTATAAAACAAAATATCATACCCCTAAGAAGAAAAGGAAAGAAAGGCTCAATACAACAGATCGATCAAGGTAACCTCAAAGCTAACAGCCTTTTTCTTCAAAGGAATATTTTACAGCTGTTTATATCCCCTCGGCGTTAGCTTTGCAGGACTGCCGCATTTGGCTAGGTATGCTACCTAAGTTACCAAAGCAACATGGTACAGCAAAGATTTTAGGTAATTTTCTTCTTTTCCACCCAGCTTTAAGACTAATTCAACCACCAAGCTTCCCTGCAAATGCCATGTTTCAAAAAGCCAGTTTCAATTGTGGCTCATGTAATATGTCAGATTAAATCTGTATGATCAGTTCTCTTTGATTCCCAGGGTGCCTGTTTTCAGGGAGAGGTTCAGGCTGAGAAGGCAACCTGAGAGGAGACTAAGTTTGCTCACTAGCCCAGACTAATTCAGCACATTATAGGAGCTGAAACTACAGCTTAAGTCAATGGCATTACATATAAGCAGGCTTCACTTGGAGAAACACCAGAAGAGAAACCCCACTGATCACACCTGGCCTCCCTTGAAGGTACACAGCTCAGGAGGAACTGCAGAACAGGGCACGAGCTGTGCAGGCAGATCTCAGGGCACAGAGCAGCAGGTACAGACCCACCAGCCCCTTTGAGAGCAGTTATTTTCAAAAGCAGGTGCGAAGGCCAACCTGCTGGGAACATTTGCCTTCCACAGTCTTGCTGAAGCCTAGAGTTGATGTGAATTTTGCTGGCTCTGCCAGAGCTCACACTGATTCTTTCGTTTCTGGGTGGCAATTGCAGACTGGCTTCAGCCCACAGGATTCCAGGGCCAGCAGCATCCAACTTCCCATCCCTTTCTGGGGATGTGCTCTGGGTCCCTCCTACAGGAAGCAGGGATGGCACAATCAGACCTCAAGGGAAACGTTAGGTGCCCAAAATGCAACTGAGGCTGGTGCCACAGGAGGACACACACACAAGAACAAAAAGAGACAGGCCAAGTTAAGGGCAAAGCTGCCACAAAAACAGGCAGGGGTGACCTCATCTCAGTTTTCAGCAGGAGCAGGATGGAAATCTCAGCTGCTGTGTCAAATCCAGCAGACCTGAACATCTTTCCTCACAAGCAAGGAGGGATTTCACCCACCCACTCACCCATTTTCACATTAGATATTAGTGATCAATAATGCCAGGTGGTGACACAAAGCAAATTGTTTATTCAGATCAATCTTTTAATCCCATCTCACCCTTTAAAATAAATTAGCAAATAAACTCTTCCAAGAACTATGCTCTAAATCATAATATGGTCACGGGACAAAAACTTCCCATCAGAGAAAAAAAATAACTTTTTTTTGGAACCTGTGTTGGTTTCACTGCTTTGTTTCTTCTCAAAACATTAGAATTCTGCAAAATGTTAATCTGATACAAAAATCAGAATGCAGTAAACAGCAGATTCTTTCCTCAATCACGCATTAGTTAAATGTCAATAAAGTAATACCAATACTTTAACAAGGGAACTGCATCTACAAAATCCTGATAAAAATATTCCTGGAAAACATTTTAAAAATGTTTCAGTTGGTTTTGATGTGTGGTACCAGTCTATTTTACCGGGTTAAGTGGATTTAAGAAAAAAAAAAAACAAAAACAAACAAAACCCTGACACAGCATTTTGCAGAGGTTATCTCAATGCACAACAAGCGCCTAGGAATCATGCCTCAAAACATCTCTGTAAGTCAAGGACTTTACAAGCAGAAACTTTCATCAATACTTAAGTCAGATGTCAAGATCACACAAGGACTCAGTCTTGACTCTTGTGGTGATCACGTCACATCACAATATTTTGTAGAGAATTATTTATTATGACTGTAATAATTGCTATTCAGGTTTCCTAGTAGTGTTATCTGTTGGAATGTAACCCATCCATAAGATGGGATGTTTTTGAGTAGAACAGTCTGATCCACTGCAAAGCTTTTTCAGATTTAACCCATAACTGCAAGTCTTAAACACTAGCCCTGCATGGCTCCTCACTCATTTTGATACTAAAAAGGAAGCACAGCATCACTAAGACTACAAAGTAAGGCTGATGTAGCAATGAGCACCAGCTGCATCATTAGAGAAGCACAACTCTACAGACCACAGGCTGTACGTCCCTTCTTTTACTTTAGATTTGAGTTCTCCCTCCTGCCTTTTGTTTTCCTCGACTTTAAATTTTGGCTTAGCCAGTTACTAGTGCTCCCAGACACCCATTCCCAAGGGACTTGTCTTGCCCTCATCACCAGCAGGTGTCACATTGAAGGATGTGAGGTGCCTTTGCTGTCCAGCTCAGGCTGCAGTCCCTGCTCCGGGGTTTGCTGGGAAAGCCCCGCTCCCCCTTCCCCCTGCTGGGGCACAAATCAGCGCCAGCACTTTGAGCAACCCCATGCCTGTAGTCTTTTACTTGCACCACCTCTCTCCACAACCAAGAGATGAAAAGTTTCCCCTGACAGCTGCCCACAGCGCCAGGCTATCAGGCAGCTGGTCTAACTCGTTACTAGCTGCTTTCTGTCCCTCTCTCTAATCATAAGATTATTTGTTGATTAATAGTTGTGTATTTCTGTAAAAGAGAAAAAATGCCTCTCTGTGAAAAAGTTTAAATATATAAAAACACTTCATAAAAATATTTATTATAAAAATTAAATGCCCCATGAGCCTGTAAACGTTGCCTGTAAAATCTCCATTAACTGGAATAATTTGAAATACAGTCACTCAGGCTCTTCTCTGCCTTCTCCAGTAAGATTTTAAGATGGTCAACAGAAATGCCACTTGTCCTGTACTTCGATCCTCCTGCAACCCGTTTTTCTTCTTATTTATTTGTTTACAATGCAACAGTTTGATTTCCAAATGCTGGCAGTTTTCTTTGGAGGCATCATTTGTCTTTGCTTTTAATAGAGTTCAGCATGGCCTGATTCTGAGCCCTTCTTACAGAGTGGGTTTGAGGTCTGGTTGGTAACAGGAGCAACACCAGGATGCTTAGAATGTGCATGTGAAAATACACAGACCTGGGAAAAAAGCAGAAAGAATATTATATTTTCATTGGGAATAACGTGAATTCTGCAACCCTAACATGCAAAATGTAGTGCTAAGGGGTGAATGCAGAATGTATGAACCTGACCTAGAAAGCACAAAAATATACCCTTGAATTTCACACAGTCTCAGAATATGGTATCTGCTGGCATGGATGAAAATGCTGCTGGATTGATAATGGATGATAATGAGGCATGGAAACCATCCACAAACCCTAGAATCCCAAGTCTGACAGCTCAGATAAACCCATGTAATTCAACCCCAGACTTATTCAGCCCATCTCTCTTTTAATATTAAAATACACAAGGCCAAGTCCTGAAGAAATATCGTTCATGCTTAAAAAAAAATTTTAAAAGTGACAGAAAGAAAAAAATTCAATCAAAGTGCTGAGATCTGAAATAAATCAAAACACACAGCTTTTAACTGGAGAAGGTCAGGTAATGACGTTTACAGAAGGCTTGCACTTTTGAAGGTAACTGCTCAGGAATATCTGTATTTGGTATGTTTCTAAACATCAAATATTTTTATTTCAAATAATTCAGTATACATAAGGTTGAAGAGAAATAAAAAGTACTTAAACCAAATAGATGAGGTTCTGGCAGCTTAGGGAAGATGATGTTTGGGACCAGTATGGTCCAGCTGTTAAACATAGCAATGCACATTTCTGTGGTCTCATTTATGTTTCTTACTATAGTTCTTAATATCCTTGTAAGGATATTACACCACGCTGCTTGTGGTGTGAAGTGCTCCAAAAATTCATGGCCTAGTCCAAAAGCATAACATTTCCTTGCTTACTAAGTTTTAAATGTCAGCTATGTTCAAAGTTAACCAGGGAAAAAGTCACCAGGGCAAAATTATTAAGAAATGAAGTTAAGAATGATTTGGAGTACTTTTTACTGCATGGTAAGTTTTCGGTGTTGAAATCAAATGTTTCGAGAAACAGGAATAGAAAATTTCGAAATTCAACCTCCTGCAAACAGACAGCAGCTATCTTGACTACCAGTTTTGTGTCTTTTATGATGGAGGAGGGAATTGTCTTTCTTCTGAATCAAAAGCTGTTACTCTGTATCGACAGAAAACTGAAAGAAGAGTAATGAAAGAAGAAAGTCATGTAGTACAGTCTCCCTTTTCTAATTACTTTCTCAATTTCTCTGTTTCAACTTGGTTTTATTAGAGCACATTCAATGTACTCTGTAACACCAGTGTTTTCTTATTTTTAAGGAATCTGGGGAAGGACTTACTTTGTAAGAAAAGAAGCATACTTTTGTAATGAAAAGCATACTCATTTCTAGGAGCAATGCTCTTCCAGGGGCTCTCCATACCTCCTGCTCATTGATCTCATCTCCTCTTATATGCAGTCAGCAGCTGGAAGCCTGAAGGTCTTTGCTCAGCACCTCCTTCCCACTGCCAACTCACATTATTCTTAACCTCTTTAGCTTTGGCTACTGCTAATGGTTGAGACCTAACTGTTTTGAAAATGGAAACGGAGTATATGAAATGTCAGGAAGGACACAGAATGAGAAGAACAACCAAAGTGCTCTGCCTTGGCATTTTTATAAACACATTATGTTACAGGAGTGCAAAAGTCACCTCTTACACTTTAGCAAGCATCCTGTCTGAGCTCCTTTCAAATTTGATGAAATGCTAACTGCCTTTCAGCGTGGTTTGGGTTATTTAACGAAAGCCTCTGCCACCCTGGAGTATAAAGACAAGGGGAGAGGACTTACTTGTAAAACTTAATGGTGGGCTCCACAGCCAGCATAACAAACGGTGCGACAGTGTAGCACACAGCCAGCTGAGTGACCGCCCAGGTAACAACGTCGTAGGCTATCTTCAGAGGCACTGGTGAGAGGAAGTAATGTCTGCAGTTGTTTCTTATCTGCAGGTCAGGGAAAAGTAAGCAGGAAATTATATTAATTAATTTCTTAGGCAAAGTCACTGGACACATAGCAGTGCATGACTCTCTGCCTACCATCAGCATTAGTATCACAGGAAGGTTTATACACCAGTTACAAAGCACTGGGAGCAGGAATACAGACGTGTATGGGCTGGCATATTCAAGGTCTCACATTCAACCAGTGGCAAACAGAGAAGTGCCCCCTAGTTTACTCTGTCATAACCACAGGTGCAGACTCTCTCATTCTGGGTGTCTGGCACAATATTTTTTGGGAGGGAAGCTGTTTCTCCCTCCTGGTTTACATTTCTTACTGGTTATCAACAGTAAATCAAAGTTACTTTAAATGAACAAGTAGGTTCTTATACCTACAAGTGTTTGTTGTTCCCTAGAGATTTTAAGTTAGTTTCACATCTATGAAATCCTCATAAATGAGTGGCAAAGCACATATTCAACAACCTGCTCTAGTGAGAGTGGTTAATACTGGTCACTAGTTTAATTCTCCTTTCAGATTAACCTGGTTATTTTTCTGTAGTCAAACTTCAAAAGACAGCACTGGTGCTTCCCAGCCCTGCACAAGTGTACGGTTCGGCCTAAAAGATCAGCAGTGATAAATTTAACAGTGAGACATGAACTCTGTTCTGTCTTTGGTGACTCTACTCAAAATGAGACCCATAAACACAAGAGACCATTTTACTGCATCAATTGCATCCACACAAATGGTCAAGTTTGGGCTAATGCTCAACCCACAGCAGCTTCTTGTGCAAGTCTGGGCCCAGAGTTAATTACAAGCCAGCATACAGGCAGCATGACCCAGCAGAATCCAACACGACCTTGAATCCCAAGCTAATTTGACTGCATGGACATAGCTGGTGGCACCCCTAACAGTACATCCTCAAGCAACATTTCTTCTGACAGCCAGGGACAGCAGTGCATCACATCCAGAATTGGTGCTGGTTGTAACTGCTGGGTACTTTGCAATTAGCATCAATACAGAACAGAGTTTCAGCAAACATAAGCCTGCAAAGGCACTAAAGAGGGCTCACAGCAGGGACAAGCTGCTTGACCGTGTGGGGGTGCAGCTGACAGCTGGATAGCGTGGGCCTTAGAAGAGAACAATGAAAGGTACATACTGCTCTGGCTGCGAGTGTGATAAGGATTCCAGTGAGAAACGTAAAATAATATCCAGGATAGATACCATGCCACAGAGCCGACAGGATAAATGTTAAAGCCGTAGGGTACCAGGGAGCTCTGTCATAGCAGACACTGCAAAAATGAAAACAAAACAGAAGAGGTTGAACAATGGCCACTGAGCTTGAAATCCTTCTGTTTCTAAGGTCTTACTCTGTTTTCTTAGGTTCTTATCTTGGTTCAGTCACAGACTAGGGCATGAGGCACTCCCCCTTCAGTTAAGTGGAGGTTTAGATGGAATGAGGAAGCATGCTTATGTGCAAATGAGTTTCCAAAGAATGCATGTACAAATATTTCTGGTGCTCAAAGCATTTAAATCAATAATGGAATAAAGGGCAGGCAAGACTTTGTTCACCTTTACATCTCTGTCTGGAATCATACATTACCCTTCCAAACTCTGATGACAGATCAAGAGCGAGTTGAAAGACAAAGAGATGTGACCCCACCCTTCACTCTAGTGAAGAGAGGTATTTTTAGGCACAGTTATCCGGCAGATGCTGGGAACAACAGGGAGTGCCGTAAACTATTGCAAAACAGGGGATTCCAGCTAACTCTAGCAGCAAAAATCTTACTCACAAGATACAAGGATAACAGCTCAAGAAAACAACACCCAATCTATTAGGCTACCTGAAGTTTAAATCAAATGCTGTGCTCCACAGAAACCAGTCAAGATAATGCATTTCTTACCAGGAATCATTTGAATAATGAAAAATAGTAGACATTGAGTTTTAAGATGTATAGATTTACCATCATTATAGTTACAATAACTTCAATAAATCTGTTCCTGCATTTCAGACACTATGTTGAATGTAGGCTGAGCTTTAATCTCACCAGAAAGTGAAATGAGTAATGAGACACAGTCCAATCTACAAAACTGGGACTTATGCTAGTATTTATAGTATGTGCCTTAACAGTTACAGGTTAAAATCAGATCATCTCTGTGCTATAAGTCTCTTCCCCATATCCTAAATAAGAACTCCCTGTCAAGCATCTTAGGGTAACTCCAAACCAGACTACATGGGGCTCTGAAGATTTTGACCTTATTTCTTGCTGAATTTCTGAATCCCAGTGACACAGCAAGACTCACCTCTGAGTGGGAAACATAACATAGCAAAGAAAAACAGTACAGGAAAGATAATGGAGGGAAACAACAAAATGGTGGTGTTTTCTGTTATGGAAGTCTTAAACAGTTTGTTTATGACTTTGCTGCTCATATATAAAATAGAAGCATTTTACACTTGCAGCAATAAAACTTTACAGCACCAAATGCCCTTCTATCGCACCAACTATTACAGACACAGGAAACAAAGGAAGAACAAGGGGCTATACATTTATGACAGCCACCAGTCAGCATTTTTCCAGGCCATGGAGAGCTTTTGGATCTCACAAGCATGTAACTGTCTCATTACTCTTACCGTTTCAGCCAGGCAGCTGTCTGAATGTTCCAGTTTTCAATGTATATTTTAAAACTTGTCGCAGTCTAAGAAAGAAGTTCACATTAAATGTTAGCAACAAAGCCTTTAAAATACTACTTGCAATTTAAGTTAGTGAAGAGGTACATGGAAAATATTAATTCTAGCAGCTAACTTTTATGAAGACTGGGCCACAATCCATCATTATACTAATATGACTTGGGAGGGACATTAACTAGACTCTGATTGCTCACTGCTAACACTTGGCACTTGCTCTAAAATCTCACTATGTTTCATATAATTAAATACAGTGTTTAGTTACTTTTCAAATAATGGGAAATATGAGAAGCTTTCTTGTTTTATATGCTTGGCCTTCCTTTCAGTTCATAAACAGCTTTATTTCTGGAAGAGCTATCTTGCCACCATTATGCAATCTGGACTTCCCTACAGTACTACTAAAACAAAGCGTTATTAAAAAAAAGGACTTTTATTATTATTATTACTTATTATTACTTATTACTACTGTTTTTACTGCTATTACTACTACTACTATTTGGAGAAGGAAGATTGAAAAACATGGGCCAAAAAAAAGAATTAGTACTAAATTTAGAAGCCAATTCTCATCATACTGCTAAGCTTGAGAAACCAGAGTGGANTTGGAGAAGGAAGATTGAAAAACATGGGCCAAAAAAAAAAAAATTAGTACTAAGCTTGAGAAACCAGAGTGGACTCCAGTATCCTGAGAGAGCCACCCATACCTCCTCCTCTGAGCTCCCCCAGCTTTAGGAGACTGCTGGACTCCATGATTATGCATTGGTTCCCCTACTGCTGATCAACTTCACTTCCCAATTCCACCCTGGTTCCTGGCCTGCTGGCAGAAACCTCCAACGACACACTAGCCAAGTGAGTATGCGATTCAGTGACACCGCAATATTTTGCCATATAAGCCGAAGGCAAGGGCACACTGAAAAAATGGATTAAGGGCAAAGGCTAGCAAGGAGAATGTGCAGATATCGTTGCATTTCCACACAGAATCCTTAAAGCTAACATTTTATCCTCTGCATTTAAAGAGTTAAGATGATTAGCAATTCCCAGTGCAGCATCGCCATATTTTAATTGCGTTATTGCACCAAGAGAAGCCAAGAAAAACACAGTTTCTCTTCCAACTAATATTGTCACTCTCTTTTGGTCTCCTTTAAGTTCCCCTGTTACATTACCAAGAGAGGAAGTAGTTGCTGGCTGTCAAAATAAGCACACTGCCAAGGCTTTCAAGTCCCTCATGTGCGCTTAGCCCCTGTCACGTTTTAAGGCCCACACAACTCCTTCCATGTGCTTATCTTTTCTACAGATCAGAGAGTCACATTTAGCACTCAAGTTCCCAACCCTGAGGTAATTTTACACATGCAGGTGGCCATACCTGCTGAATATATAGACTGTATCTGTATACCCTGTACAATCACACTTAAACTCCCAGTGTTGCTGTTGGCACATAAAGTGATGGTTCAAGGCTTACCCAAAGCCATGGTTTCTGTAGCCTCTCTTTTTCTCATTGCACACATGATCAAATCAGACAGCACCCTATTTTATGCTCTTGGAAACAATTTCTGATCTCTGTTGCCCATGTGATCAGTAAAGGAAGTAAGTTTTAAGAGGCCATCAGTTCAGTGTGTGGAGAGGAGCAAAGGTTCCTGTTTCCTTCATGTGGCCGGACTGAAGAGTACTGGCTGCATTTTACTTTCCTCCTTCAAACAGAAGCTGCCTCAGCCCATCAAAGTAACAATCATCTCCTGCCCCAAAACTGAATCAGATATAGATTCAAGATCTCAGAATTGTACCTAGGGTGATGCTGTGATCAAGAAGTGTAAAGCATTTCTGGGCTGTGTATCCTGTACTCATCAAGGAGTACACCAAGGATTAATCATGGTTAAAAAAGAAAAAGAGAAAGAATTTTAAAAAACAGGGAATGTATAATGAGATTCCAATTTCGGCATCTTCGATGAAGAATTACAGGGGCCCTTTCATTTTTGAGAAGAGCTATTACAGCACATCCACTTAGTCACAGATTGTTCAGCAATAAAGCAGTCAACTTATTTTTATCTGTGGTTACTTTTAAAATCACAGCTAGAGAATTACAGAGGGTGGCTCCTCCTGTTCCTAAAAAGAAGCCTTTAGAAAGCCATCAGAGACATGTAAATATTTTCACATCTCACTGGCACTCACAAAATATTCTTCAGGGCAAACAAATTAAATGGGCCTTCTTTTGCATTAGAGACACAAACATGGGTAGTTTCCAAAAGGCTAATGGATCTTAAAAGTATGCAGCAGTTCCAGGGAAGGAGTGACAGATGTTTTGAGAAAGTGTGGCTCGCTGCATGGTGTTCTAGATCAGCAGCCATCTAAGCTCTGTGTGCCCCTGTCAGCTCCCACTCAGGCTGCTTGGTTTGTACCTGTTATGTCTCCCACCCTTGCTTTTCTCCATATACCAGAGGCAGTTCAGGCCTTGCACATGTCTGTGCCACTTGTGGCAGCCTCTTTCACTACCACCACTCATCTCAGCTGGGCTACAAGTGAAAGACTGTTAGAAGTAAACAAACAGAACACACCACAGATGGTGAAGAATCATAGCTGTGAACAATTTACTGACCCGCTGAGCTCAGCCACGATCTACAGTAATTGACTGCTCATTTAATAAATATCTGATATCATTATTTATTAGCGTTCACTAAACTATTTAGAAATACAACCTGAATACAGAGCATGAGGAAGCCTGTGAGACAGATGCATTTTATCTGTCCAACAGATAAAATACAAAACCTCTTTGTGCTAAAGAGGAGCAGCCTGGTAGCATAGATTTAGTTTCCTTTTCGGTAAAGCCTCTACCCATTATCATGCTCATTTCTATATAATTATGCCAATGCAGCCACTGCTTTATCTCACCTCAATGTTCCAGATATTCAAATTGGACAACAGGTCCCAGTGGAAAGTGCCTCTCTCATCAACTCCACTGAATCCATAACCAGCTGCATTGTTGACTGCATCTGCTGCAATGTCAAAGCAAAACAGGTCAAAATCAGACTGCTAGAAGAGACATGTTTTCTTACAAGTCAGTATGGCACTAAACAAACACTTAAGCCAGCTTTGTAGGATTTAGCAACCTCTCTTTCTAGAAGAAGATTCTTCTTTGCTAAAGGGCATTAGTATAAGGCTACACAAGAGTCATTTCCTCAAGAGGAAGGACTAGCTACTCTTCGTGCAGGAGAAATAAAATAATAAAATAACAACTAATATAAATCAGTTTCCCTATTATTTGGCCTTTATTATTCATCTGAGACAGATATTGCCATGAAATGAATGAGCATTTTTCTCAAAAGAGCACCTGGATGTCATGGCATTTTCCAGAATTAAAAAAAAAAAAAAACCTTAATATCTCAGACATGCTTATTATTGCTATTAAAGAGTCCAACATGGCTGTTAATTAAGGCTGTCATTCAGAATTCTGCAGACAAAGCCTTTTGCTAATCCTGTTTCTGAGTGTCTCACTAAAGTGCCTTAACATCTGTATGAACTTAATATTGAGTAACTTCCATTACACACTGGGCTACTTTAAAGCAAGTAAAAGCTTGGATAACAGTAGGCATTACACGCTGATGCACTCTTGTCAACTACCTCCCCTCTCAGAGTGGCTGGGAGTCACCTCATCACTGGGTCTCAAGATTCTGATTTCAATGTGCCCCTGCTAGAACTACCTCCTTGGACTACTGAGAAAACAGAAGGGAGAATTCATTATTGTCTCTGGATCACTAGCTGCAGCCAACGCTGAGGATCATTGGAAGAAAAAGGGAAGCACAATACAGGTAAGGCTTTTCCTTCCAGGTCATTTACAAAATACAAGCCTGGTTATTCTTTAAAAAGGTCTGCATTTCTTCCCCAAGAATGAAAACTGATTTTACTTTGTAAATGCTGTGAGTACAGGCACAAGCTCATGGAGAACCTCTAGTGCACAAAACCAGGGAGGGAACCTAATTATAAGCAACAAGACTAACAATAAATAAATAAATAAACAAGCAACCTTCTCTAATCTGAAACTTTCTGTTTTGTTTTCCACTTTTCTAAATAAGATAGATTTTACTGATGGAAAAAACAAAGCTCTCCATGTTTTTAATTTTCTCTGAGCTTAAAAACCCCTCAAACGATAAACAACAACCCTGCCTGAAGCTGACCCAGTGGATCCTTACCAATCTCAGAGACTGGAGCTGCCCATAACCACCCCCCCCCAAAACAGTGGACTCCTGGATTTGCTCCTCCTTGCTCCAAGCAGGGACCAAATAATTAGTGTTTCTCTGCCAAAACCAAGAAACCAGGAGTCATGGGATGAGCAATAATGATACAGCAGACCCCTCGGCCTTTTGCTTCCCAGGCTGCTGTCTGCAGAGCGAGGTGTGAAGCGCCAAGATGCCAACAGAGCCACCCCAGGCCGCTCACCGAGCCCGGATCCCCACAAGCCCCGCAGAGGCTCCCACACAGCACAGCTCGGGCTGTGCGTGGCTTTCACAGCTCCCTGGACGGAGGCACTCGGACCCAAAGGGGTTCCCTGGCAGCTCGGAGTGAGGTTTGCAGCCGTGTCCCCAGGACTATCGCCAGGGCAGCGAGAAGCCGAGTGTTCCGCCCCGGGGTGTGGAGGAATGCGGCGGCGCGGCTCGCACACAATGGCCGCCTGTCCCGCCCTGAGGACGGGCGGCATTTCTCGGCCCGCTTCAGCAGGCGCTTTTGTAGCGCCCTGGGCCAAGCCACCGGCAGCAAAACTGGGAGAGGATGAAAGAAAGAAAGCGCCTGCTGTTCTGCTGCCTGGATTTGGGATGTGGATAGAGGAGGCCTCACTCTCCACTGTGCAGTGCATACTTTTCTCAGAACTGCCTCATAAGACATTTCTACAGCTTGGTCTTGTCACAAATGCAAGTTCAGGTTATCTCTTTAATAATGGGCTTCCAGCTAACTATAGTGCCAGGAAAAAATGGAGGCAACAATTTAACATTGGATCCCACAAAAATAAGTTAGTGAGCAAGCCGTTCTTTATCTCAAAGCCTTTTCCATCCCACACATGCCAGTCCTGGCTGCCTTCCCTGAATCTGACAGTTTTATTCCCAGCAGTTTAATCACAGCCTCACAATGAATCTCCCTGGCTATTTCCATCCCATCTCAGTGACACCCTGCTCAGCTTCAAGGTATTTGCATTGTTTGCTGGACTTCCAGGTTCTCCCCTACACACAGTCTTGTAACACCAGCAAAAGAATCCAGAATATTTTCAGCCTGGCCTAAAGGATTTGACTCCTCACACATAGATGGTGAAACGTGACTTGTAAAAGAAGAAGGTAAAATGCAAAAAGATTATTTTGACCACCGGTCTAGCTGACTCCTAAAAAAATTTGCTTCCCTCTTCAGTGAGCCCTCTTTTCCTCTCCCTTTTCATTGCAGAGATTTTGGTCCTTCCAAACAATTCCTTTGCTCCCCATGGTTCTCCAATCTCTTCTCTGCACTGCTCAAAGCCAAGGTGTATACAGGACCCCACAGTGCTTTAGAGGCAAGGCCTAGCATCAGCCCCCCCAACAAGCACAGGGTCCACTGTGCAAAGGAACACATCTCCCATGTGAACTACAGGTCTAGGGACAATTTTATTTCACCCCATCCCAGGTTTCAAACCTCCTCCTCCATTTAGGAACTTACTTGCTACACACAAAAGTACACAATGTAGCCAGACTTACCCAACGTCCATGCAAAATAATACTTTGGTTTTGCTGCCTGTGTTACAACGTACAGGTAACCAAGTCTTGACAAGAAGGGAGTTTTATCAAGAAATTCATTATCAATAATATATGCCATAGGAAAGTTCTTGGTAAGTGTCAGGAATAAAATGAGAGATACTAGTGTGATACACAGCTTGTACATCACTGCTCCCTAAAAAACACAAACAATGAAACATACATTAGAAACATTTGTTTAAGGGGAAGAACAAGGCAATGCTCAGGACATACAAAAACAATGGGCTTCAAGAACCATTAAAGTTACTAGTGACAAAGTTGATACTAATTAATTTAGGTGACCAAGAATAGGACAGAGTCACAGCTCGAGTTTGATTTGATTTACTGAACTACCTATAGATAGGTAGAACAATCACAAGTGAAAATCAGTGATGAACTTCACGACTGACTTCACATCAGTGTGCGAAGATTCTAAAATGGGAAAGGAAACAAATAAACTAAGCCCTACAGTGGAAAGCAGAAATCTTTTCTAAATGTACTGTCCTCTCCTGGAACTAAAGACTGGGTGCCTTCTGGAAGCCAAAAGCCCTGATATACAATGGAACAGTAGATCTTAGTACCAAGCTACCACCCAGAAGTCTTGCCAAGAATCACTTGTCCAAAAAGAGTGGTGTTGTTACAGCACACTTTTACTCACGGTACAGGGTATGTGCTCTGCCACAGCTCTTTCTATTCCAGCTCCCTAGCTTCCTACACACCATTACTGACAATCACAGCAGTAGTGCAAAGCTTGTTGGCAAATACTCACCATGAGTAAACCCTTCTTGATCCAGTTGTAACTAAAAAGTAATCTGGCAATTGGATACCATGTGAAAAGTGACTCATGTTCTCAAAAGGCTAATAAAAATACAACATATTATTAAAACAACCATGTATTTTTTCACCCTTTTGATTTTTGATCTCTTTTCATACATTTGCCAAATTCTGGAATAAAGTAATGTGAAACTGGGTTTTATGCAGATTTTAATACTCACTCCTGACTTGCAATCTCCACCATATAGGCCTTATTCACACTAATGTAAATGTGAAGTAACACCACTAGAGTCAGTAGAAAGACAACTGTGTGCAACAGGAGTCATTATACAAAAGCACATGCTCAGATTCAGAGGAGACATTCTGCACACATTCACAAAACTACACATTCAGTGTCACCTTAAGATAAGAGAAAGAAATCTGAACCTCATACTACACTATCCTGCTTTACAAAAAGGCTATTTTATAAGAAGGTTTTAAGTAATATTTAAAAAATATATAAACAAAATAGGTTTTAAAACTATGTGAAAAAATTACCTCTTGAGTCATCTTAAAGTGAGATACTCCTGCAAATCACATGGACAGGCTACAGTTTCTGATTAGCCATGATTCATGTACTTCTAACATCTCCTGCACTGTGGGGGAGATTTGACTTTTTTGGTTTTTTCTGACATTTCCTCCTCTGTTTGTAGCTGAACTGCAACTTGTCATTGTAAGAACCTGCAGCCTATTCCCATCGCTGCACAAAGGACACCATAGACAACTGACCCGTTTTGCATGCCAAACCCTTTTGGCAAATTCACTAGCCCCTTCACCCATGACCTTGTGATAAAAACAGCAGCCACTCACAGAAAAAAACTCACTGTAACCTTTACTGGCAAGATAACCCAAAACTGGTTTTCCTTCTTGCTTTTAATTATGAGAATCATGTACAAAGCTGTACTTTCCTGCCCCCTGCAATCAATCTTTTTCATTTTCGAACTTACAGTTGGAGAAGGATCAGGAAGTCTGTCATAACCCTTCTGCTTCCAGTTCACTTCTAACAGTTTCATGTGCACATGCCTCCCTTCAATGAAGGCAATATAATCCTTGTAATTGCTGCAAGGCCCTGCTATGATGCTCATAAAATTGAGGAGATAACTTAAATACTCCAGTAAAGAAGGTCTTGACCTGTGAAAAATCAGCCACACACAACAGAACAAACAAGAAAAAACAAAACAAGGTAAAACACAGCAAAGTCTTTCACCAATGTTTTTTGTTGCATTGTCTGCCTCAGTCCTCACCTCTTTCCTACCCCTTTCCCCCCAGCTGAAAGCTCTAGATCTGTTCTGGGGAAGATGAAACACAGCCTGTCATACGCTGGTGATGTCTGGTAGATGGCAGTCAGACCAAAGGTAACATGGAAGTGCTTAAACTACAGGTGAACGAATGATAAGGATTTGAAAAGTTGTAATTTTAGAAGCTTTTTAGGTAAAAACAGTAATAAATCTGTCCATTTTGGACACACGAGCAGTGCCAGGCATGAGAAGATGGTAACTGGTTTTCAACATTTGTCCAGGATCTCAGGGACCATGCTGCCTTGCTATAGAAACCACAAGGCAGAGAGTCTCTAAAACCAGGGCTCTCCGTCCTGGGAGGAGCTCTCACCCCGCCTTCAGTCCAGCCTTTTGAAAAATGGGAATTGTCACGTGAGATATACAGGAAGAGAATGAAGAAGCACTCTTTCCTACTGTTCAAATAAAGGAAGTAATTGCCTGTATTGCATCATGAACAGGAAAAGGAACTAAGGGGGGGAAGAACACATGAAAGACGGCTGAAGAAAGTCAAAGAAAGTCTGTCATATTATTTTTTTTCCATTTTGCAAGTGCATACCCCACCAGTTCCTTCTGAGGCTGTAAATTTGATGTAAAATGTAGAAGATCCACTGTCCTTGCTACAGATCAGTAGGATGGAAAAAGAAAGATGCAAAGGCCTCTCAGCAGTAATTTATAAATTGTTAGGCTCAGGTTTTTTATGTACCAGAAAATGCCAACATCCAAATTGTGCACTGTGTTCAGCACTGCATTAGAGTGAGTGCTCTCCACAAATGTCTTAATTGTCACCAATCAAGTAAACATGGAGCCCTCAGATGAAAACCCAAACTTGGGCACAGTGCTTGCCCAAGACACAGATGGACACACATAACCAAAACAACATTTAAAATTCTTTAAGACTAAAACAAATTTCTAGCTGAAAAACTAAGCAACAGTTAAACATTTTCTGTTGCCTACTTCTATTCTGAAGTGGAATTAGTTTGAATAAACAGTTAGATTAGCGTGGATTCTCTGCATTCACTCTACTGGTTATTGTAGATGCTAGTGCCTGAATGGTATGTTCTCTGGTGAAAGCATTTCACAGAAAGATGGAGCGAACAATTTGGGGTAAGGGTCAGCTTTCTGTCCTGCAAAATGAGGTCCGTGATGTGGGCTTCCTAGCTCTACATAAGATTAAAAATAAAGTCATTAGTTTCAACTTAGATTCTGCACATGGTTGGGTGGGGAGACATGAGCAATGCACGAAGGAATGTTCAGAGGGTGAGTGAGAAACAAAAACAGACCAAGAACAGGAGGGAAGACAAAAGACTGTATTACTAAAGGGGATTTAAAACTCTTCAGTTATGACTTGTCTGCCACTGACACTTAAGCTACTGGCATCTTCTTTTCTATTATGAATTCATCTACTGGACAAGAAAAAAACCCAAGCCTGTTTGGTGAGAATTTGACTGGAATTAAGGGCCAACAGCAGTTAAAAATTGTGCAGTGAACTTTAAAAAATAGACACTGAGGGGTCATAGCCACCTAAAAGATTTTTCCTACAAGTCATTTTTTCAAGAAATTATTCCCTTACTTTCTGAAGTTCATAGGCAGATTTTCTGAGGGCTGAATCTTCTACCTTGGAAATTAAGGAAATAATTTCCTTGGCCTTAAACAAACATATCATGGTGAAAGGTAGTTATGGCTCTAAGACTAATTCTATAAAATTAATTCTCCATTTAAAAGTAAACAAACAAACAAACAAAAACCCACCAAAAAAATCCCCCACATAAGTTCAACTCCATGTTGCACTTCACTTATATTGAGAGACAAATTAGAAAAAAAAACGGGTGCTCATCAAGATGCTCTCTCCACATGAAAATTGAGAAGACTAGTTACATAACATGAAGAACTAGGAGTGTTAACATTATGGAGAGAAACAAAAAAAATAAAAAAAAATTAAATTCAGCATTCAAAAATTGGGACAAAGAAAAGCAGCACTTGAAGTGTCAGACTCAAATCAAAATGGATTTTTATTATGCAGTGGATGAGTATTTACTTGGAAAAATAGCACATCACAGATCAGATGAAGATAACAGCCAACAAGTCTGTATAGTATGGTCTTAGCCTGAATTTAAAAGAGTTAATTCAGCAAAGATTTGTCCTGTTGCATATGGAGTATATATTTAAGTCAATGAGACATTGCCAAGTACTTCAGTGCTTTACTGACCAGCACAGGATGATAAAGGCAGAAGCCCTGAACTGAAGAAATAAGGAATATAAGGGGGAAGGTATGCTTATATAAGGAGGACAATGACAGTAGCATTACTAAAACAAAACTGCTCAAGCAAATAGAAAAAGCATGTAGGATGTTTGGCATCTCGTGGACTGGAAAGCAGAAGGAACCATTTTCATGGCTGGGCCACTATGTTGTCCCTGACATTGCAAGGGGAAAAAAAAAACAAAACAAAAGAACAAATAACAAACAGCCTAAACACTCAACTTCTCTGGAAGAAATTCGACACAAATAACTCAGAGAATTACATCCTTACTTTACAGCAAGCCGATTTTGCTCAGCAGTGAGTTCCTCAGCTTGTCGCCCTATTCCTGGAAAGAAAAGACACATTAGATCTTTCCAAAAGACAAACAGTAAAAGCTATTCCCAAAGCCTTATGCTTGCACCCCACAAATAAGTTTCTAAAGCCATAATTTCAAACTTTCTTTTTCACAGGTAATTTTAATACATCTCAATCTCGAACTTCCATGTCAAGTTCTACTCTACCTCTTTGCCCAGTTCCTTACCTCATTCCCCCTTTCTCACCCTGGCTACACTGTCAGGAAGAGCAGCCATAGCATTCCCGCACACACAATGGAAGTGGCAATGCCACCAACTGGCGACGACCCCCAACAGCCTCTACAAACTGTCCTGGGCTGGAAAAACCTCTGTTGCCAGAAGCTGCTGGCTCATTTAAGCACAAGCCTCCCACTGGCTCCTTGGTGAGAAATGGAGCATTTCACAGCAGGAGGAGTGGGCAGGGGAAGGGAAACAGGCTCTCAGAGAACAGAAGCTCCACTGGTGTGAACGAGCAGCCCAGCTGCCTGCTGCTGAAGCAAGCCTAAACATACACATCAGTGATAATCTGGAATTGTACAAGGTCCAGACTGGAAGGGTGACCTCCTGTTGAGTGCACAAGACCTTTGGGGCCAGAGGTAGCGCACAGACACAATGTCCCAGGAAAACGATGGAAAAATCTTGTGCCACAGCCAGTGGTAAACAGATGCTGCTTATAGCACATACTTCAAAACCTTCACCCTAAAGCTTTAGCTGCACAGACTGCAGGGAATCCCACTGGCTTCAGCAGAACTACACGGGATGAGTTGCAGCACTTGATGTGGAGCATGTGCACAGCTCCATGTGCACAGCCCCAAATGATCAGAGGGTTGGCACCAATTGACACTACTGTTCTAAACATACTGGCCATAATTACCAATGCACACTCAGGACCCACATTCTACAAGGACTGCTAGCCGCTCATTTCCATTCTCTCTCCACTGTTTCAGTTTGTAAATACTGGGAGGGGCTGAATTCAGAGAAACAATTAGCACTTAATTACTTGAAGGAATGGGTATTTTGTTTGTCTGTTTCCATTTACGGACAGCTGTGTTAAATTTTTACAAATAGAAATCTGTCATGTTAAATTTTTACAAATAGAAATTTGTCACTGATGCTTGAACTGCAAGCTGCCTTCATTTGATCAACTGCTCCATATATGAATGTTTGCAATGTAATGAGCCTTTTCCACCATCATTAATCTGTAGGATTTCTGGCCTGTTTAAAATGCCCCTGCCTCTGCTGTTTTTTTTCCTTTCTGTCTGCTCATTTACCTTCAATATCCTCAGTGTGCATCTCGGCTGCACTTTGCTGTGGAATTGCAGCAATACCTGAGCTGACTCAACTTACAGAAGCAGATAAGCCTCAGCATCATGAATGCCAACAACATGGTCAATTAGCCAAGCTTCCAGCTGTACCTCTTATAGCCAGCTAAATGCATTAGATTCACTTGTGCAAACCTGGCTTGCAAACAATGCCAGACCCCCGTGTGGCCACCACCGAAATCCCTGCTCACAACAACTCTATAGCAAGGCACTTATTCAGTCACACACAGCTTGTAAGGCAGTGGGCCTCAGACCATCAGAAATTTGCAGTGCAACATCAGTAGGCACAAGCAATCATGCTGCTGATGACAACTGACATTTTTAGCCTTTGCACTGTATTAGACACAGGCGTTTTACTAGGAAATAATAGTGCTCTTTGTCACAGCACAGCACAAGACTGAAAACGATGTTATTTTGCTTGCAACCCTGCTTCTCTCTGCACTGGGGAAAAGCTACTGAATTCTATCTCTCACAACTCATGGAGTATATTACCACTGAATAGATCAGCACTAGCATATTTTTTGCTAAATTAACATTAACGATTGAACCTATGTATCAAACACAACTCTTGACTTCTGAGAATCAGTAACAGCTTTGGAGAACTCAATGGAAATGCACTGTAGCGTCTAAACAGGAGATACTGATACTAGCTAAAATCCAAATTGGGCCCTAAGGAAGAAGAATATCCAAAAGGGAAAACAGTCGTTTCTGATATTGCAAAGACAGTTTGATCCTAAAAACTGATCAAAACTTTGAGTTTCTCATTTTTCTCCACAAAGCGTTTTTCTTCTTCATTTGGAACAACTCACTGAACCACATTCATTCATTCCATAAATCAACCATAGAATGCACTGGAATAAAAAGGCTGTCTTCAGGACATGGGAAGAGATTCTTTTTCTTACCATCATGTAGCTGGCATGCAAGTGTTGTGATCTTCTGTGTAATTATCATCAGCGGACTATAACAAAGACAGAAACAACAGTTACATGTCTTGTAATACAAATTATTCCAAACTTTCTCACTGAATGTCTTTATGCCTTTAAAAGGCATAACTGTATTAGCAACAAGTGGAAAACATCCAATTAAAGCTGAAGGAGGCACTCAGGCATAAGACAATTGCCTGGGTTCAAAACAACCCCACAGTAACTTGCACTGGAATTTTTAATTGCTAAGTGCACACAAAGCCTTATTTTATGTCTCCCTATCGTGCAGCAGTGCAAATTGTAGTTCAGAGGAAATCACACCACCAGGAAATACCAGCTTCTGCAGCCCACTGAGCTTCCTTTCAGGCAAAGACAAAATTGAAGCCCCATACAATGCAATACTAGAATACAGCAGTGCTGCTGTAACCCAACTCTGGCTCTTCCTACTGTTTGTTACTCTCCTGTTGTCTGTCTCCTCAGTGCCCTAAAAAAATGTTGACTCTGCAGATACAGATGCTTATTTCCTCACATGAATAGCTCTATCAATTAGGACTGTGTGCAAATACCAGAATAGCTGTCAGCACAGCAGTTTCCCACTTGCTTCTTGGCCACGCATCTGCATTGTGAACAGCCCGTACAAGACACACCATCCAGCTGGGAGTGCATGGGCATGTGGGATCTGGAGCCCCTGGAAACAGGAGCTGGTTGTACCTGAGCCAGGCTTGCAGCCACCCAGCAGCTTTGGTGCCAACTAAACACGCAGCACAGAAATAGCTACTATTCCCAGGAGGGCCACTCACACTTCCTGTATCCAGCTTTACAGGGCTTCTAGGCACTGAAGGCAAATGTGAGCTGCTGCAGCTAAGGAATGGGGGAAAAGACTAAACTCAGCTTGGTGGCATCAGGAGGTAGCGCCCACAAGGATAAAGGACACAGCCAGGAGCATTTAGAGGAAGGTAAGAGGAAAGATGGGAGGAAAACTGTGGGGAAAACTGACCACTTTCTCCATTATCTGTGGCACCCTAAACACAAAACCTGGCGCTGAACATCTGCAATCTGGAAGGACTCATGGCAGGCAAAGCAAGGGATAAGCACCCACTCACACTGCTTCTCCCTGTCTCTCTGCCACTGGGGACACCAGCACAGGGTGCCCAGATCTCTCACAACCACAACAGCCACAAGATGGGAATGGGTGATGAGGATACACTACTATTTTAAAAATATTAGTTGTGATGACTGCATGTAAAACCAGTCCTACAAAAGAGATCTGCCTTCACTGAGGATTCATACAATGGGTTGTTTCTCCATTTGAGAATAAATTATCAACATTAACCAGATGGTGGTTTCTGTTTGAACACAAATTATGTCTTCAACCTGGAAATGAAAATTCGAGTTTGTACACATTTATTTAACACAGTTTGACCAGTATATGGAACTTTTGTAAGAGACATAGATGATTACGCCAAACATTACAGCTGCTCATTTTAACTATTATAATACAATTTACAGAACATAATTAAAGAAAGAAGTTGAGGGTTTTTTTGTTGGTTTTTTTTTTTTGGTTCAAGCTCAATGTTTGTCCCACAGATTTCCAAAGGTAAAGGAAAAAAAGTGGAACTTACATTCAGTGATGTCTGTGTCTAAGGTAACAGTCAAATACTTACATTCCACAGGGATTTTCAAGAGATTTTGGATCATCCTTAACTAAATTGACCTACTGGTTACAATCAAATGTAAACCCAATGGCTAAGATAAACTGTTTACAACCTGATTATCCCACTAATATAAATCAAACAGATTCTCAAGATAATTTGTAGTCTGAGCATGGTAAACACACAAACACTGGCAAAAGACATTCTTTCATTCTAAGTGGTCTTTTTTTTAAACACTTGATATGGTTGATCTTTTTCAAGAGTCCACAAGTAATTCTGTGTGGGTAATTTACATTTTCTACCCAAAACCAGAACATGCAATATCAGCCAATTACTCAATCAGAAACAGCTTTAATAATTTCAGAAGTCCCTACTTGAAATGTTAATAAAAAGAAGTTTGCACAAAAAAAATCAGAATAAGCTTAAATATACACAGAACTTGTATCCAATTGTAACAGAGAGGTTTGTACAGCAGCTCTTCTTGGGTCATCTAGACCATTGATAGTAGCTAAGGAATGGACAAATTTAACAATGACTTTTCACCTTCCAGCAAGATTGTCAAACAGTCATTCTAAACTTTATTCCAATTAATCTTTCAAGAAAAGTGATTTATAAGCTGATTTTACCATTATCTTCAACATCCTGTTTCTCAAAGTAGATTTTCCCAGACAAAATTTAGCTTTGCTTTCAAAGATACATAAATCCTAATCCTTTAAGCATATGAAAAGGCAGATTTTTTAATCCTTAGGAGAGACAGAGGCTGTCACTGAACCAAGCAGTTTTACTGCAATAAACACAAATTTTTATTTTGTCAGTGTTTGACCTTTTTAGCTTTATGGGAGAACATTACCACTTGTTTCAAATTGCTTCAATTTGTTGCATATGTTTCTCATGGCAAGCGCTTAACACCAGTATTGAAGTGGGTAACTTTAAACCTCAGGCTCTTAGCCAAAACCATATGACTTCAAGCATCTAAATTTAGACACTTGTCTTAGACAAGGCCCCTGTGGTAAACCAGAGAGAACCAAAATGCAAACAATCCGAGGGCAGCAGGAGTAAAGCCTGGACTGAAGTCATACTACATATAAACACAGAGGAGAGAGGTTCTTCTCATCTATATTAGGAATTCATTGCCTCATTGATGGCACACAGTAAGCCAACAGAACAAGTCAGCCTTTCCTGCACTTTAATCAGAAAAGATGGAGTCTATCTTCCTCAAATCCCAGCTCCAGAGGAGACAAGGGAGAACAAAAGTGGTATGTCTGACAAGGCAAGTGGGAAGGAGAGCCAAAAAGTTCATTAGGTACCTCCTATTCTCTCTCCTGACATCATCATATTATGTGTCATACATATTTTCCAGAGAGGCTGGAAAGTGGGCCAGCAGAAAAGGATGCTGGTCAACAGCCAGCTGAATATGAGCCACTGTGTGCCCAGGTGGCCAAAAGGCCAATGGCAGCCTGGCCTGGATCAGCAATGGTGTGGCCAGCAGGACTAGGCAGTGACTGTCCCCTGTACTCAGCACTGGTGAGGCCACACCTCCAATCCTTCATTCACTTCAGTTCAGGGGACATTGAGGGGCTGCAGCATGTCCAGAGAAGGGCAATGGAGCTGAGGAAGGGTCTGGAGCACAAGTCCAGTGATGAATAACTGAGGGAGCTGGGATTGTTTAGCCTGGAGAAAAGAGACTCGGGGGGACCTTATCACTCTCTACAACTGCCTGAGGGTGTAGCCAGGTGAGAGTCAGTGTCTTCTCTCGAGCTACACCAGAGGAGGTTTGAGTTAGACATCCAAGGAAGTCTTTCACAGAAAGAGTGATTAGACATTGGAATGGACTTCCCAGGGAGGCGATGGAGTCACTGTCCCTGGAGGTGTTTAAGGAACGACAGGATGTGGCACTCAGTGCTGTGGTCTAGTTGACATGGTAGTGATTGTCATAAGTTTGACTTGATGATCTCAGAGGTCTTTTACAACCTAAATGATTCTATGATCTCTACCTTACTCAGGTAGGTGGAAACCTGCTGCAGAGTGGCAATGGGACGACACACACTAAATCTTTCATGAGATCAGTGTCAGGTGTCAGTAAATACTTCACACAAAGGGTAAGTAATATTCCAGGTGAACAAGGAGCATCTTCTTCCCTCCTCTCCTCCTGCCCACCATTCCCCACTGACCTGATCTCAGGGGGACTATGTCTTTGCTGCAGGAACAAAGCAACAAAAATAATGACATTACTGGAACTCTCCCTTGAGGGTGGTGGGGGGAGGGGAGAATCATAAATTTCTAAATATGTGAGTTCTGAGTATTAAAACTTTGAAATACCAGAGTACTGAATTGCCATTTCCATTCAGCCTTTCGGGCAAGCTCTAACTTGAAACAGCAATAAAACACTGAGTAAGTTAACACATTAAATACAGCACCTTATCACACATAGTCAACTGTTTCCAACATGATACTATTTAACCCTTCGGCTCTACTGGAAAAGGTCAACAGTGCTAAAAATAAGAAGGGAAGTTTACAAAACTATAAACCTCCCAATCTCTTTTCTTACTCCCAAATTTTGTGATGCACAGGTTTTTGGAGGGGAGCAGTTACGCTGAATTCAAAAAGAAAATCTACCTACTACAATTGCACTTATAGATGAAGCACAAAGACTTACCCCTAGGAAGGAAGCATTCGAAATAAAACACATTTAGAAGCCTAAACAACTTGCAATCCATCACATTTGAACATCTACCGACTGCTTTGCAGCCACAAGCTGAGTGGTGATTCCACACCCTCTCCACCTGTCCTATTAAGCACTAGAGTTACAAACTACCACAGAAACACAGAACCTGATCTATGTGTGGTGTGATTTCCCCTCCTTTCCCATGTTTTATATATTGGCTATGAGTTTAATCTTAGGTTGTAGCTGCGCAGTACTTCCTACACACAAAGCATAATGGTCAACTTCTAATTTAAAAAAAAAATCAGGAATGGATCCAGGGACAATTTTATTTTTCAAGGCATCTATCATTAAGTAAAGACAGCTTTGGGGTTTTTTTACTTCACATTAGATGCCTTGAAAAATAACACTAAGATATAACCATTTACCAAGAATGCTCAATAGAGAGGTTTACTCCCCTAAATAAACCTTCAAAATGAAAGCATATCAGTTAATATAATTTTAAAATACAGCTTGCCCCAACACAATAAATTTGCCAGAAGCACAGGCCAGTGGAAGTAAAGATGTTTTGTTTGTAAACTGCTGTGGGGGTCCTTACTGCATCACAGGCTGGCTTCTGCACTGAGCAAGCTTCAATGCTTATGAGAGAAAAGACGTTTTCCAAGCACAGTCTGCTTGACCTTAGGTAATCCCATGGAGAAGTCTGGCACACGCTTGCTAGAAATAGTTTCCACTGACCTGATTTCGCTAAGAGAGGAGGTGGAGTCAAAAGGCTCATAGCAGACAAGACTCCAAAACGGCAAACATTTATTTCAGGGTTACCTCTGCAGCGCTGAAGCCATGACAAGAAGTTCACACAGTCACACCCTGCTGTGACAGTAACCACTGCTGACAAGGGGATGGCCAAGCTGGCAGTGAGCTCATACTTTTGCTTTCAACAGTAAAATGAAGAAGCACTGAAGTACATCACAGGAAAAACACTTCACTAAACCCACCTGCCGCCTCCAAAGCAACTTACAATTTCCTTCATGTGATGTGTTCCCTTTTTTTCTGTGTGTATGAAAGCTCCCAAGCAGTATTTCTTAAGCTTTCATGGTAGAGGCATTTCACTTAGAAGTGTGTTTACTTCTGGAGAAGTGTCCAGGGATGTACTAGAAGTGTGGAGCTCTGTAGTAGTGGTTGCCTGCTCGAATTCTGCCTAGTTCCCACACTGCAGTTCTTGCAGGGCTCCTGTGTATCCAATGGGAAGTGATCTCAGGGCTGTTTCCAGCCGACAAACGCCCAGCCGAGCAGCAAAGCAGCAAACAGGCATGGAAAATAGACTGACCCCCCCTTTCTCACCCTGCACCTGCACTGCAGCACTGCCTCTGGGGACCAGCTGCACTTCAAGGTTACCCAGAGCTGCTGCAACAGACACTGCAGCAATGTACCGCACGTCGTACATTCACAGGACAAGAAAATAAAAATAACCAACTGAACTTGCAGGACCAGACAACATTTCTGCTCTGTGTTTTTACGTGGTAACAGAGTACCTCTATCTTTGCTTTCATCAACAAATATATTTCCTTTGTGAAAAACGGCTGCTGTACTTTTATTCCTTCCTTTTGTGGTTGAAACTGAAAGCCGCTGAGAGAGGGAAAGAACAGCAAAAAAGCACTAACCACCCAGCAAAAATTCACTGCCTGAAGTGACAGGGCTTATATATATGGCTTTTTGAGAGGGCTCTCTCAACAATCATCCCTTTCTAGGCAGTTTTCTGAGAATGCTGCTGAGGCGCTGCATTTGGGATGGGGCAAACACAAAGGTGGTGTCTGCAGAGTGATGTCCACCAAAGCACTTGTGTAAGAGCTACAGATCTGACACATGTGGGGAGGAAAACTGCTCAAGTCTCCCAGACACTTCAGCTATGGTCTCTCTAAGACCAACAGAAGACTGAAAACTGTGCTAGTGTGTGTGGTGATCTTCACAAACTAAGTTTCTCTTCTGTAAGGAAGAGAAAGAATCCTAGAATCATTAAGACTAGAAAAGAGCTCTAGGATCATTGACTCCAATTGTTATCCTAGCACTGCCATCTTCACCAATAAACCATGTCCCTAAGTCCCATAACTGCATCTTTTTTGAACACTTCCAGGGATGGTGACTCCACCACTTCCCTGGAAGCCTGTTCCAAAGCTTGGAAACACTTTCTATGAAGAAACTTTTCCTAAAATCCAATCTAAACCTCTCCTGGCATAACCTGAGGCCGTTTCCTCCTCCTGTCAGTTGTTATATGGGAGAAGTGACTTACCCCAGCCTTGCTACAACCTCCTTTCAAGCAGTTGTAAAGAGTGATAAGGCCTCTCCTGTTCTGCCAGCTAAACAACCCCAGCTCTCTCAGCCACTACTCACATATTAAAGAAACTCCCATATGCATGATCATTCTCTCACATTTCACTGAATAACCTGCAATATTAGAAAATTTTGCTCAGACACTGCAAGAATTCAAAGAGGAAACTAAAAAGCTCCATGGCCCTAATCAAGCAAAGGATTGAAACAGACACAAAGTTCCATACCTTCTGAATTTTATCCAGCTGATCATATGCATCTGGTATTTGGTCATGAAGCTCACTAGACTGAAACCCTATCTATTACTACTTTCCAAAAATCAGAATCAAGATTCCTTATTTTAAACTAGTTTTCCTTAAAGCTATCATATTGCTATACTCAATCTGAGCCTGTGATACAAAGAGAAAAAACACAAATCATAAGACATTATTACTGGTTTTATAAAGTTGTATAGGCAGGCAACTTACCAGCATAATCCTCTTAGCATAGAGAAGAAGAAATAAGAGAGAGAAGGAGTTAGGATTTAGATTTTCCAGTTACAATGTACAAATGTCATGGCATACCAAGCAAAACAAAACATGCATGTTTCTCTCAAACATTGATTTGTATTAAGGGGGAAGCACAGCATTCAGTTACTTTAAAATTAGTGTTCAAAAATGAATAGGGCTTTTGAGGAAGTAGTAAAGTGAAAATTCCTAAATTATATCATCACTCATTTGAGAAATAATATAACTGAAAGAAATTTGATAAAATATATACACATTTTTTAAAAGTAATTACAATTTAAGTGCAGCAAGTTGGAAATTGTTTTCCTTAAAACCTGGCAGTAATATAAAAAAAAAAGTTTTTCCTTAATTACTATGCAATACATGAAAAACTCTTAAATCAAGAAATAGCTGCAAGCAGTTTGAATACAGTTCTGACAGTGGGACTCAGTGACCAAACCTTCCCTTTGCAGGAGTTAAGAATTAACTAGTCACCAGCAGGTAAGAAGTCCCTTATTTCTTACTTTGTAACCTGGAAGTAACAGCTTGACCTTTCATTTTCCATTTTGCTTAAGATATGACTCAAAAGTTACCTTGTTCCCTCCATCTCTACCTGCATTTTACAAGCTCTGTTCTCAGAATGGGAGGGCTCCGAACAAACAGCACAACCGTTACTAAAAACGCCCCAAAAATGTATTTGCAAGCACATGTCAAAAGGGTTCTGCATGCAAGGTGTTCAGTGCACAAGGCAGGTCAAGGGAGCAGGTTGCTGGTTGAGGGATGCTGGCTTTCAGCACTGCCACTGGGAAACACTCAGTGATCATCCGGCTCGTCACTTCAGGGAACTGACACTGGAAAGCTGATGGCAATAGAACTGGTTATGTGCCTGTCTGCTGTGGATTGAAACTTCCTCCTTACAATCAGGTATCACCAGACTCATGAGATACTGAAACCTCAAACAACCTCAAACTTGAACACAAGTCAGCAGATGATGGGTTTTTTGTTGCATCCTAGATTCCCCCAAATCCAGTGTCTTGCCTTCTCAATATATATCCCCAGCCACATTCACCCACAGGTGGGAGTCTGGAGGGAGATAAGCACAGCTCCATGGTTCTGTCTCACTCATTTCTGAAACCCTGAGGAGGAACTTTAATGCCATCCTCCCAGCCAGGCCCTGTCCTAATGATTCCCTATTACCACATGCAAGAGATGAGGAACCATCAAATATGGGAGAATGACCAAGAAGAGGTTCAGTTGCTGCTCATACATGGTAAAACTGCATCCAGGAAATAGATTTTGTCTCTCTGGGTCATCACATCTGTTCAAGTATGTGCAAAAAGCTTCAATGGGCACATATTTACAGCTGAAGAAAACAGGTTTTAAGACAGATTTATGAGGGTGATCTGGGTTTCAACACTTTGGTTTGCAAGTTTTTATTGATACCACTACAGTATTTTTATTCATTCTTGGCTTTTAAAATACACCATGAAGGTGCAGTTCATATCCATAGTACATTTCCCACTTGTTGACTACTTAGTAGTTTTATTTTTGACTGAAGTTTAGGAATTGGTGTGTATTCTGAAGCAGCAAGTCAAAATCAAATAACAGAGTAGGTTCAAGCATTATTTTTTCACCATTATTTTTTTACCATCATTATCCTCAAGCTCATCATTAAATAAGAGTAGTTACTTTTTCATCAAGGGAGCATAGAACGCTACCTAGTCTATAACAAAAACCATCACTCCTCTTCTTTCACCCCCAGTCTTAGCTGGATCTTTATTAAACGTATTCAGAGAGAGCTAATATGCCTCACAGTGCATTTCTGAACACAGCATTCAGAAAAGCATGATCTCTCACATTTCTCTCTCTGTCTCTGTCTCGTACACACACTGAGCTATAGCATTCCAATCCCATTTATAGGCTTCTTAGAATGACATGTTCTTTGAGGACATGCTTTTGTGTATTAAAAGAACTGCAGAAAAAAAATTACAGAATTAAATTTCTTTAAACATATAAGTACCCATTACTGCAGCTTCCTTAATAAAAAAAACCCCAAGAGTTTGACAGAAACTTCCCCTCCACCACTTGAAGTTTAATTAAATGCTGAAACCCACCACCTCAAAGAGAGAGACACATGCACAAAGGCAGCAAAAACCTTCATTCTCCTACTCTGTGCCTGGAAGATGAAAGAGACTTGGAAGAGTCGTGTAAACTTACCGTGCGAGTTTACAGAAATTTTTCATGGTATGTTACTAATTACTCTGTCTTCAGACATTCAATTAAACAAGTGGAATACAGATTAGCACGCTGGTTTAAAATCATGCAAGAGCATACCTTCCTCTCACAAACAAAGCACAAAGGGTTAGCTGTCTCTATCTTTGCAAAGCATCCTCTACTGCTTCTCTGAGTGAAATCAGAGCCTACAGTATGTATGAAAACCGTTTCACACATATCACAGCATACAAAAAGTTGTGCTATTTAAGCAGCAGCCACAAGCTGGCCCCATGAGAGGACCAGTGCTGGCAATCCCAGCTGATCTCTTGTCTCTGCCTGGGTTACTCACCCAGCTCCACCAGCAACTCACCCCTGCCCAAGTCCTGCTCTCACACCCTGGAGTGCCTGGGCTGGGAAACACCTTCCCAGCTGGGGCTTCAAGATGAATCAGAATGGGGGAAAGGAGACACCGAGCTGAGAGCTGTGCCTCGGAAGCTGGAAGGAGAGTAGCCCACCTCTTCTCGGGGCAGATCACCAGGGAGCAGAGCACCAGCCACCTGAGTCACTGCTACAACTCCAGGGAGAGACTGCCCAACTTATCCTCCCAGGCTGCTCTGCAGGGAAACCTAGCTAGCTAGCTAAGCTCTACCTTCCCAACTACACAGCTTCTAGCAAGAAAACAGTAGAAACAATGAGTCAGTGCAAAAATCATACAGTGCTTATTCCTTTAGAAAAAACAAACAAACAAAAAAACCCCAACCAACCAACCAAAAAACCTCCACAAACCCAAAACAAAACAAACCCCAACAAAACCTCAAAGATCACAACAAAAGCCTCAGAAAAAGATTAAGGGAAACAAAATCGCAGGTGCTCCACAGATAACGTAGAAATTATTCTTACAACTTACTGAAATCAACTAATACTGATTGACACAGGAACCAGTTTGCAGACTCACTCACCCGGAAAAATCTGTAGTGAGAATACCATAATGAAATATGTATATTCGGCTTATGTGGCACAATGTGAGGTATCCCATAGCTACGACAAAGGAGTACCTAAAAACACAACACACAAAACACATAGTTACCAACACAAGTACCAACAAGAACTACAATCATTCAAATTGGGCTGGGCTTGTTTTGATTTTTTCAAATCAGATTGTTAAAAAGTTTAAAGCCATGCTACAAGACCTGGAAGAAATTCTCAAAGGGGACTGATGGTTTTGTATACCCAGCTGAAACCTTACAGAGGTGTCTCCTCATTCTGGGGGTGGGGAAAAATGGAAAAGGAAATAGGATCAATTCAAGTTGCATAACTCAGTTTTTAAAGCTCCCATCTTCTCAGATTATTTTGAAATTTCTGTCCAGCTTAAGTATTTGAAACCAGATATTATGTCAGTCACTGAAGTTATCCACTGTGTTTTTTGTCTGTATATGTTCTTTATTTACAACTGTTCCTCAGATCTAGCAAAGACTGAAATATTTCAAGTTTTCAAGTTTAAGGTATTGTCTGCCTTGTGACTTTATATAAAGGCAGATGATGGCACACAGCCTAATCTTTTCAGCTCTCCATGCTGAAATACACCATCTTCCAGAAAAATCATAGAATCAGATAGATTGGAAAGGACTTATAGGTTCATTTCAGTGTCCAACTGAAGAAGCTTTCCTTAGGTAGGATGTGACAAATTCACTCTGTGTTTCAAGCTTTTAGCCCATTTCTGTTGGGCAGGGCAGTAGCATGATTCTATCTTAGAGCTGAACAGTCTGAAGACTAGAAATGTTGTAGTGTCTGCATGGGTAATGCAGCCTTTCATACAAGTAACTTCTCCCTGTATTTACACGAGCAGGGAAGGGGATACTAGCGAGGAAAGAAGTGGATGGATATTTGGGGAGAGACCAACAAATTACACAGTGCAATGGAGAGCTGGGACACCAGAATGAAAGGCTGGCACCACACAGATGGGCCAGGACCAGGCCTACTGGTGTCCCCTGTAGCAGAGGTTATCCCTGTAGGGGAGAAGAGGCAAAGCCCAACAGACTGCAGAAGGAGATGGCACATCCTGCATGCCTGGGAGGGCAGAGCCTGGGGAGGCTGGCAAGCACACATTGCCAGGAAGGGTCCCCCCCTGGACCCATGAGAGCATCCACCACAGGGGGACTTCACTAAAGGTGAAATCAGACTAGAGGATCAGACAGCACATAACTGAAAAAGAGCCAGGCCTCTGTCAAATTATGGCTGGTTTTAAAAGAAATGAGTTTTTCCTCCCTGGGGGCTAATAAACTGTAGTGTGAGTGACAGTGATGGATCGCAAGGCAACCTGCGGGTCATGTGGCCCACAGCAAACAGCTGGATGAAAGGCAGACTGAGGGAACATGACAGATTCTTCAGGAGATTCAGAGTAGAATTTATTGTATTTTTTCTGGGTCAGACATCCAGTCTTGCCTCAGCAAGGTCCTTGGTTTCCTCCCTCATCAACAGAGAATGGCAAGCATCTATCCAAAGGCTAGTCACCCAGCTCAGACACGTAACAGCGAGAGACAGGATGAAGGATCTAAAATAAGCCTCCATGCTGAGGTGTAAAGCATTTAGATTGAAACAGGAGGCAAGCAGGGAGAGATACACTGAAGTGCTGCTGCAGCTGGGAGCATTTCTGGTGCTGGATTAATTTGTCCATTTATAGGCCTTGAAGGCTAGCAGCTTCACCAGAGAGCAAACTAGCAAAAAATAACCAGGGAAGGTAGTATGAAGGTAAAGTTATGCAGTTTATTTAATTTGTTCTTTTCCATTGCTTTTTTCTGGGGGAATAAAGAGGCAAATCTTGAAGCCCCACTCTGAAGGATCTGTTCCCCTGTATGAACAGGTCTAGACCTTAAAGTGGCATTGTTCAAGCTTACTCTCAACTGCTTTGAATACATTGTTACTTTGCCAAAATTAACAATGTGGATGCACTCTGTCACACTGCTATGGCTAGCAGAATACAATAGAAAAGTCCTAACCCAGTCATCCCTCAGAACTCCTGAGGTTTTCCAGCACATTGGATGGACATTTCACATTGACTCAAATCAACTCTCTTGCAGCAGTAGGCAACATTATATGAACTGGCTTGATTTGTGTTTCAGTGTAAAGCTATTTTGCTATTAACCATTGTGGTTAATTGGCTAAAGAAGTGTGAGGGGGTTTCCCATTGAAGCTGTGTTCTTTCCCTTATCACCACCCCAACTTGTAAATAACTAGTGGATGATTCCTTTGTAGACTTGGGTCCTCTGATCTACAGTCAATAACTCCTGAATTTCCCTCAAGTGACATGCAGGGAAAATGACCAGGAAACCATAATACAAATTTTAACACCTTTTTATTTTGGTCTCTGGATTTCTTTAACAAACACTGTCCAATGACCTTTTTTTTATTACATTATTAATTACCTCTAGACTTAAGGGCTTTGCACTCTGTGAGAGAGTAGAAAAAATACCTCCTTAATACCTTATCTTGCTGGTGCAAAATGCTAGTAACTGCTGTAGACAGGATTGGTTTTTGCAGTTCACATTAATACATAATCTTAGAAAAATCATAAGTAGGGTTCCCATTTAGATATTAGAGAGGAGTCTCTTCAGGAAAAAAAGGAAGGGGAGATGATTATCTGACCATCAGATTCTCAGACAGCCCTGGCCTTGAAGGCAAGTGAAGAAAGGGTTTCCATTCCCCAGACCAGATTTATGTGAATTCTGAGCATTCATCAGCAGCTACAGAAACAGTGCAGAGACAGAAAACACCTGTCACAGACCCAAACAAAAAACATCTACTTTAGGCAATAACAATTCTGGAATTTTCTACTTTTCCAAAAGCCTGGTACCAAAAGCAAGACCTCATTTTGTGGATCACTAAGCTAAGCTGCCTCAGTGACCTTATTTGAACAAACTAACTCAATAAGTGGAAAATACCTAAAGGCCAAACAGCAATGGGGAAAACACATTAAAAAGGATTATCAAATGCAGTCTGGAAGAATAAAAGACCAAGGAGAACATGACTTCATTATGTTTAAGAAATCAAAGGTTTGTCCATAAATTATTATGCTTGCAAAAGTCAAATTTTGAGGCCAGCAATTTCATAAGAAAATCCAATACATCAGCCCAAAAAACCCACAGATTGAGATTACAGCTCTTTCTGTAACTCTGTGAAAAAAGCTCCTGCAAGTGACCGGTAAAGAAAAGAAAGAAAGAAGAGTAGGTGGTTCTAAAAATTCCTCATGACTCTCCCTGAAAGCAGAGAAGTTATCAGAGGGGCAACTGCAGACTTGCAGCCACATCAGCTCACCTGTGGATGTTGGGAATACTCGCCATATTCATAATGCCATAGTTCATCATCACCAGGACAAAAAGATGAATGGAATACCTTGAAGACAACAAAGTGGGTGTTTAGATAATCTCTATGTTACCTGGGAGTGCTGGCAGTTCAGAGCAAGAGAATATTTTTCTGTAAAAATGACATCAATGTGATGTTCTATCAGGGTACCTGTAAACCTGGATTACCACATGACATCTTTATAGCCTGACTATCCAACACAGACTGATAGTTATTCAAAAGATATTATCCATATGTTTAACTGAAAGAGTAGCCTGGCTCAAAATGCACATTCAAGTTGGACACATCTTTTCCAGAACAGGCATCTTCACAGCAAACTGGTGTGGCCTTAACTTCCAGAACAAACATCACAAATTAAATTAAATACTTCACTTAAAAATACTTCCATGAGTCATTTTACTTTGAGGGTTTGGAATGGTTATGTTGGTTGGGATATTTTTTTAAGGTAGCATTAAGAGCCTTCAGATTAAAAAAATCTAATCCAGAAAAGCTGATACAAAGTTTAAAATTATTTTTACCCAAGCCTTGTCTAAATGGTGACTAAATACTCACCACCCAAAGCAGAAGACAGCAAAGTATATTCCAAAGAGGGTGGCAAATGCATGGCGAACAGCAGAGCTGGCATGACTGGGACTCAAGTAAATACGAAACCAAAATGCAGCCAAAAGTGCAAACAGTTGACAGGCTACAAAATTGATCTGTAAAAAACAAGCAAAACAAAAACCTGTTTTGATTCTTGGAGAAGGGGGGGAAGGATTCTCACTTTTCTCAGAACAATTAAGAGCAGAGGAAGGAAAAGGGGGGTACATCGTGAGCCATGAATCTTTTGCTTCTCAGCATTCTCACTTGTGAACTCATGTAGTAACTTTTCTTGGCCAGTGACAGAAGGCACAAAATAAGCACACAGCCACCCAGAAGCAGATGAGGAAGGTCAGGCTCCAGCTACCCTGGGGTACAGGTGGGGCTCTGGTGGTTCTCACTCTCCTAGGAGGAAGGCTCTGCTCTGCTGCCGGCCTGGCCCAGGTGCAGGGCATATAATTTCCCATCTCAGTCCTCCTGGCAACAGGCAGGGGTCAGGAAGCAGTCTGGGACTCTGAAATATTACCCCAGTACCTGATTTTCCCCTGCTCCAACACAAGGGCAAAATGAACAGTCCTGATGTGACACTGTTCACTAGCAGTGAGAACAGGGCAGCAGCCTTAGACAAATTCCTCCACTCCACAGCATCTTACACACAGACCTTCCAACTCCTCATTTTTTTTGTGCTTTGAGTGCAAAGAAAACAACTTTGCTCTATCATCAACCAGACACCTAAAGGAATATGCTCCTCAAATGTTCTTTGGCTACTGCATGTGTAAATCACTCTGGCCTCGCTGCAAGGAGGTAGTGATGGCAATGGGAGCACAAGACATGCAGAGGGCAAACAGCACAGGAATAGAAGCAACTCTTGTCAGACACAAGGACTAACAAAAGCTTCAGTGTTGTCCAGAGCAGAACTGACATCACGCTGCCTTCTTCAAGTCACCTTCTCTTTGACAGCCTCAGCAAAAATCCCAGAAGTCGAAGGAAAAACAGAACAAAGTCAGAGTCAAAACAGAGCTCAGGAGCTGCCTCTAACAGAGCAAATACACCACTTGGATACAATGTCCTTAAGTCCAGCCTGGACCCTAGACAGCTGGAGGTAAATTCATTTATTCAGTCGCAGTGTTGCAGTCCATTTCTTTTTTCTTTTTAATTTTTTTTTTTTTTTAATTCACCCTGAGCTCTCCAGCAGCGAGTCATCCCAGAGCAAGCAAAACTAAACAGGCTGCAACATTTAAGCAATCACTTGGATTAGAGGATTATCTGAAGCTATCAGTCCAGGACAGGATAATACATCTCACTCGGAAATGCTCTGACATGCTGGCTGTCCAGGGGTGGTTGGATTCTGCCAGGCTTCTTGTCAAAAACATTTACAATGTGTTTAACAAGATACTATAGCCCCAAAGTGCTTTTATTCTGGTGGACTACATCCAACATGGTGTTAGCTGTTCATGCAAATGCTTTCATTAAAGGTTTGTTGGCTTCATTGGTACAGTTGCTTTATTTCAGTGATGCAGGCAGTCATGCAATAGAATAATGCAATAATTTAAATACTTAGATATGCTGAATTTTAGTTCTTTGGAGCAGAGACAATATCAATTTATTTCTTGCTCATGCAAGCAAACAGTATTTATAACAAATAGTATCACAGAATTATAACCAAAGCAAGTAATTCTCATTTTTAGTGCAAGATCTATAGAGTAAAATAACAAAATTGCACTGGTCTCAAAAAACCCAGATGCTGTAGTAGAAATCCTGAACTTCTCTGTTGCCATAGAGTTACATTCAAAATGTTACCACCTTGCTCCCACCCTTCCACAGGCAGAGGTGCAGCAGAAACTGCTGAAGCCCCTATAGAGCTGCTCTGATTGCATCCTTTCTAAACAAGTTCCCAAGACTGATGGGTGCCAACTAATTAGTGACAATTCAGTGACTCTTTATCCCCCTCATCCTGCTCCAGTTTAGGATCACACTGGCATATCCAGCACAGCTCAGCTCTGTGGCATGCAGGGCTTCTCTGACCTGGTGTAAAGAAGGAAAGTGCAAAGATTCCCAGAAGCTGACGAGGCTAATTGTTTGAAAGACAATACCCCCCTCTGTGCAGCTCCACACACGGAAGCTTTACACCAGTAAAAGCCATCACGATAAGCAGGCATTTGCTTTTTCCTTCCATCCAGCTCTTGTATGCCCAGTTTGAGATGTTAAGGATGCTGGGATAGCAGAAGCTCACACATACAGCACAAGGAAAGCGCGAGATCCCAGAGCAGACACACCTGCAACATTATTTAAACAGCTAAGGGAGGCAATGGCAGCGGCGGCAGCAGCAAAAAAAAGTGGCGGCGACTTCATCACAAGCTAACATGCAGCGAAGGACAGCTCAGCAGCCTCCCGTAGGTGTGCTTTGTTTGCCTTCACCTCTGAGCATGGGTTACCTGTGCTAACAGCCATGCCACTATCACACCTTCATTTGGCTGAGCAAATTAACCCAACTAACCAAGACTCTGTGCTCTTTTTGCAAGGGTGCAAAGTCTCGTAGCAGGTCAAAACATCGCCCTTATGTTTCAATCTGGTTTTGGTTTATAAGGGTTGTTTCTGCAGAGCAGCCAAACATCACAGACCCAATGCACTGAGCAAGCAATAATCTGGCAATAGATCAGATTTTCTCCATCCTACACACAGAAATAGAGGGACACAACAGGTTTTCATATAACCACCTCTACTTAGTTATTTTTATGTACCATTTTAAACACATGCAGTGTTCACATGCATGCACACAAAGGCAGACCGTTCATCTGACAGTGACTTTACTGCATTCCATTTGACATTCATTTTATTCTTCATTCTACATACTAAAGGCATCCAAGTAAACAGATCCCTAAGAATTTAAGAAATGTTGTGCTTCATCGCAAGTGAACTGTGTCACACTTTCCTTCCTTTCTCTTCCAAAGAGAAAAGGATTCATACTATTCCCTTTTGGTTATTTCCACTGTTGCTAAAAACACTTTATAAACAGAAAATTCAGGGCTTCTGAACACTGATGAATGGGGTCCAGGCAAGAATAACATGGAAATAAAAATTATATGCAAATTAACCTTTTTCAGCATTGCAAGTCATTTGACCTGTGTTTTTAGCTAGTCACATCTATTCGGTGTTGCCACCAAAATTTTGCACATCTGGTTTCAACTTTGCTCTCAGAAAGGAAACACCTTTGCTTCTTACAGTCATTTTTTTCCATGCCCTAGAGAGAAAGATGCAATAAAATTAGGAATCAGAGCACATGATATGCTGCCAAAAGAAGACAGTATCTTCCTTTCATTTTCCATGATTAAACACTGGAAGACAGAAAGGCAGTCTCATCACAGTATTCTGCAAAAACATCTGGAAGGCTTGTATCTGAGTCACAGCCAGCTGGAGACAGCCTTGCAATACAGAAATAAGATATCCACACTTTTGGAGAGAGGGAAAACCTGGAATAGCTCCAGCACAACCGTCATTGTTGTTGTCTGATTAATGAATCCTTTAATTCTTTATTAGTCCCAACTTTAAAAGGCTGGATGGATCTAGAGCAGGTATGAACAACAAAGGAAAAAAATAAACTGTAGTTACTCCTTTTATTCTTTCAAATTCTGTAGTAGCAATAACTGAGTTGTGATGTTTAGATTGCAAATCTGAGTTTTACACAAAGTTAGAAATCAGGTCAAACCAATCCACCAAGCACCCATGATGTTGATGCAAGAATAGCCAAACACAGTGGTTTCAAGATCCCCCTATTGGATTATGCTATAATCCAAGCCCTCAGTGTAAAAAAGGAACTGACATAAAAGGTCAGTTCCATCTGTCTTGAGCTTTTGCATCTTCTCCCATTTTAAACAGGGTGAAACTTGGCGAACATTGGACTGGTACTGTACGAAGGGAAGCACTAACACCTAGGGATTTGGAACCACCTTTTCAGTCATCTCCATCAACAGGCAGGGCCTTTTACATGGGAAAGTCATCTCCTCAATTTCCTAACCATGCTCAGAGGAAATCCATAAAATTTTTGGTTCAGTATTTTATTTGATCCAATCAACCATCTGCAAGTGGGCACTTCTAAGGGCAAATGCCAGTTGGCAAATCATAAAATAAAGGTCCCAAACACCTGGAGTTAAATAGGTGTATCTAAAAATCTCACCCTTTGGAGGACATGAACCCAATGTCAATGATACTGAATAGGAACAATTATCACTTTTTGTTCTGGGAGCAAACTGGTTCCATGGTGAAGGCAGTGAAGGAAAAAAAAAACTCAAAAAAAAGTAGTAACTTGTCAAATCCCTATAACAGGAAAACCACGGAGCCATAGAGGATTTCCAAAGAGAGAGGTAAATGTGTTGCTCAGTGCAGTGAAAAACCACTGAAAAAAATCCCATAAAAATCTTAAAGAGGAAAAGAGAAAGTGCTTTTCCTAGCTATAAATTCTTGAGATGGGAAACAGAAAATACAAGAGGAGACAAAATCTGACTATACACCTTTAAAACAAATAATTACAAAGAGTCTTGGTCACTGCTTCTTGTAGTTGAAGGTAGGCTACTGATAACCCACTTCAGGAAGTTTCATTTCTGCTCACCCCATAAGCCTTGCATCTGCAAATCCCCCTGTTTTAAAAAGTGGCAATATACATTTGAGAGTTACTAGATCACACCCTAGGAAGAGACAGTTAAGCACAACCCTATAGCCTCTTATTTTAGTTCTTTTAACCTTTTTCTTAGAGTTAAGTATCGGAAGGAAATATCCTGCATTCTGTTTTGACCACAAAAATACTTTGTTTTTCCTCTACTACATTTTTCCTCCCTTAGGCTTGCAGAAAATCTGATCTCACTTTCCAAAATCTAAGAGGATATAACAAATTGACCACGCAGTTCTCTCCAAACTCCAAATGGCAATTAAGTCCATTGCCCAAACCAGACTGTCCTCCGTAAGCAAAATTCCTATTAATGCTCTAACTCTGACAGTCACTACAAGCAGTCACACTGCTAACTTGCCCCTTGTTGGATGACAAGCTGCTGGTGTGTCCTCAAGAGCACACAATCTTTGGATAAAAACCAGGCATGTTGCACATTCACACACGTTCACAGAGATACAGGTGTGTTTAAGCACAGCCAGGCTGTCAGAATATTTCCTAGCCAGCACCCAGGTCCACGTCCACTTCAACATGTAGCAGATAATGCAGTCAGGTTGTAGATATGGCAGAAGATACCTCTACTTTTATTCCAGGCCTTGGAATGTTTAAATCTGCACTTCATTTGCTGAACAGAAGTCTAAGAATGGAGGCCCCTCACGGTGGTTCAGTATAAAGATGAAGTTACAGCTCATGGTGAAGGTACTCTGTATTTGTTAGCCTGTACTACTGAGCTTCTGAGCTCTACTTTGGGAGACTGCTACAAAGTTTTTATCTGGTAAATTAGCCTGTCTGCTCTATTCACAAACTTAACACAGATGACCAAACAGCTGTTTTCACTATTTGGAAAAGCATAAAGAACCTTGCTAACAGAAACTATAGACAGCAATAGCAATTCCTCAAGTCAAACCACTGTCTGTGGAGCACAACAGTGTTTGGGTACTGTTTTGGAAAGAGGATGCCATAATAAAGCATTCCACTCTGCCAGAGATCAGCCCCATCTTCCAGGGTGATGCCTTTCTCACAAAGAATAAAGCAAGAACTACAGAAATGCAGTAATTTGTTTCCCACGTTTAGAAGAATATTTTGCGCATATAACCAAAGACATCTGGCAAACAACATGTTTTAAGTTCATTTGCTGGAGACATTTCTACTTTGATGTTGAAAACCAGACCTGCTGTTCACAGTACAGCATTTTGTAACATCAAAAGTGTAATATTTAGGAGGGGCGTGTTAAGAATGAGAGATGGAATAGTCTTTAATCAGATCTCAAAGATATCTGATACTTGCAGAAATTTCTCAAAATATTTTGATCTTCCAGACTATTTTTATGAACTATAAGGACAAATATTCTCGGCAGAGATCACTTAGCACTACACAGGGAGGGGACAAGCACCTCCAATAAGGAAGGCAATATCATAGAGACCATGTCAAGTTTCCCACTGCTAGAATTCTGAGTTAGGCTTCCATGAAGGCAAAAGATTTGTGTACCATTGTTCATGCAGGTCCCCTTCTTGCCCACAGTGCTATTGCTTCACACAGAACTCGGTGCACTGAGGGCCAGCACAAACAGGCGTCTGTAAAGGATGCAGAACTGGCTGTCACTTGCAGGATGCTGTATTTTCTGTTCATAGTCAGGCACTGCAGACTGCAATCAGCATGAATCAGAGAGGAGACAAATTAATTTACACTGGGGAAATACTGATTCCACTGCTGACATGTCTCATCTCCAGTACTGTACAGAAACAACTTATTCCTCTGGCTTTGTGTTGTAGGAGTCCTGTGGAAGATTTTGTGGAGACAGAAGCAAAGGCTTGAAAATAGAATTTCTCTTATGGGAGAGACAGAGAGAGAAAAGTGTATGTGCATGACTAATTTAAGATTATTGTCCTCTTCAGAAGCAGCAGTAAGTTGTCATAGCCTTGGCGTTTTTTGAGCAGTTGCATGCAGAAAATGGAGTTGGTAATGTAGAATTTACAAAACTGACAGTATTTTGGCTTGTTGTGCTGTTTTCCTGGGTAAATTCTGTTTCCCTACTTACAGGGTCAAATATCCTTCCATGATTTAGACTGTAAACTTGAAACAGATGTTCTTTCTGGATTACCTCTATGAAACCACTAGCAGAATAATCACTAGCAGGACACAAAATACAGTCAGAGATTAAACCCTGAGTCATCAAAAATTTTAAAAGAAAAACATTTAAGTTGAAAGTAAGCTTGAGAAGGCAAATCTGCACCATAATGCTAAGTCACACTCCCATACACTTACCTTTGATAAATTAATATGTGGACCTGATCCAAAAACAGCTTTAGCTCACTGTCAACAGCTCTCACATTGAGCTGTAATGACTCTGTATGTTGAACAGATGTTTAAGCAATGATCATTTATGTGCAGCAATGTTCTGCCACTACATGTACCTCATTAATTACTGCTCTCTCAGCGAGTGATGCCAAATGACAAAATTCCCTTGTATCTAAGATAGGCAGCACTAATTCCTACCTGTAATAGGAACAGCAGCAAAATCAAGTAATCTGGAGCCTTTAGTCATTCTGGTGGTTCTTTGGAACCAGAATGCCTTTAGGTTATTAGAAGACCTGTCTCCTTTCTTCAGACTGCTCAGCAGTAAGGCAGAAAACTAATTACAATACCTCTAACTCCAAAAAATACTTTAAAAGAATAATTTGACATACCTCTGTGCAGGTGGAGTATTGCACAGTATTACACGTCAGACATGTCTAAAAGTAGAACTGCAGCCAGCAGGTCAGAATATAGAGGGCATTTTAATATGAAAAGGAAAAGAGGAGTGAAGTGTTATCCAAACAACTAGTTTGATACACACACAAAAAAACCAAACAAAATCCCGACAAAATTAACAAGCAAAAAAACCCCAACACCAGAACTACCAGCTTTGCTTCCTCACAAAGGAGTCACTTGGATCAAGTACTTCTGGTAGGAAAGATGGCATCTTGTACCATCTACCCTCCTTGGTTGTGCACAGATTCATACTGATGAAGAGGGAACAGACTGACCTTACCACCACATTACTCCATTACTCCAGCTCTTCTGTCAGGTATGCTCAGAAGGCCCCATTTAAGAATATGCAAAGTTAGGAGAGAGATGCTTAAGTGAAAATTAACAGAAACAAGGAAGACAGCAACTCCAGGAGAGTAAAATACCACAAAGCAGTCACTTGAGTCCCTGCAGAGCCTTCTCTGAAAGTCCCCAGAACTCTAGGAAGTCCCCAGGGTAGGAACACCACAGCACGGCTTCCCCCCTCTCTTTCTAAGCCACCTGCAGGGCTCAGGCACCTATCTGGAGCTTGGATCCTTGGTTTCCACTATCTTTAAATACATGACTTCCACACCTTTTTCTCGCAAAGGAATTCTTGGATAACAGCTACTGACCTCAGCTAGTCTTTTCAGACGTGATGAGTGCCCCAAATCCCAAACAGTCATTTCTACACCACCTCTCAAGAGCACTGCTGAGCTCCCACTCCACAGGACCACGTCCCTTCATTCACCACAGACAATGGATGGACACCACAGCACCAAAAAGGAAGCAGGACCAAGACAGGTCTCATTAGACATGATCCAGCTTGAATTCACCAGCCTCAAGCACTCGTTGGTCCTGAGATTTCAGTCCAGTTTCTACATCTGCATTCTTGAGTAAATGACTTCAAAGTAGCAGCACTAAGAATAGCATCAACACACATCTGATTTTTTCCCCCACATTTAAAGGTTTAGTTTCTAAAAACTTATGACACTACACAGTAAGTCAAGCACCTTTTCAGTGTGTCTCTGTAACTGATAAGTACACAGTTGATTTATTCAAAACACAAAGAAGGAATACAGGCAAATGTTTGTCTACCCAACCACCCCGCTAGCAGGTCTTTCTGTGACTTCCATGTAAATTATCTTCCTCAAATACCAATGGGGGTTGCCTGAATGCAGGAATGGCAGGATCCTTATAGCAGTATTTGCAAAGTCACAATTCAGAAACATGCTTAACTTTTAGACCAGATGAAAGCCTTGAGCCTGCACATATTCACCAATTTAAAAATAAAACAGTAGGCTTAAAGTGCAATCCGTCACTAGAATGGGAACTGGCACATCTAAAATAACATGCCCCATTCTTGCTGCTGTAATCTCTGTGCAATTCTATTTTCAGTTCCTTTTCTACAGAAAAATGTCAGTGGTCTTTAAAAACACAAACCAATACAAACAGAGCAGTTTTGTTCACATTATCCCAGTGATATCCCAGTAAGTGCACACAACAGAAAGAAACAAATATCAGTAAGGGGGAAAAAGTGCCAACTTGACAGGTTATTCTAAGCCAAAAGAAAGTTGTTTTTTTTTCCCCACTGTAGAAACTGTCAGCACTGTGCTAAATTTAAGCACATTATCCTTGGAATTAGTGGCTTGATCAAAGACTAAACTTTTCAGGCATCGCAATGGTATTATGTAACACTTTATTAGGCCCTTAAACACAGAAAATCTGGAACATCCTGTATTTAAGTGCTCAGTCGTGTTCATAGTAACTTAAAACAAGGGCACTGTAAAAATTAGCGTATTAGGACGTGCTTAAAAAGTTTATGCATGGACTTTGCTAGAGAAAAGGACAGGTTTTATCTGTCCTAACACTCATCTCAATACTAGAGCTAGTCCATCTAAATTTCATTTCAATGGGGGAAAAAAAAAAGGCAATTCTACTTTGCAATTCATCAAATCCTGAAGCATAACTCTAAAACAGGAACTTCTACTATAAAAGTACTCTAGACCAGCAAGTTTAGATGCAGAAATGTACAGTGCAGACTTATAAACAGTATTTATGCTACATGCACTAACTTTAACAGAAGCAAAAAGAAATCCCTGGATTGTGAAACTGGACTTCATTTAGTTGTAAGAAATGAAGTTTTCAAAAATGACCCGTAGTTTCTCATGCTTCAAGTTTTGGTTTAACACTTAAAGACATAATAAAAAGGTATCATATTCCAGAAGCTGCTATTCTACACTAATTTCAAGTGCCTGAAACAGAACTGGGATAAAAAAACCCAAAACAAAACACAAACCAAAAACCAACCAAAAAAAAAGATGTTTAGGAGAAAACTAGTATATCTACTGCCAGATATGTGTGGAAGAGTTTTAGGGTAACAATGCTCCCACACAATGGGTGTAGTCAAACACACTCTGTTTCCTGCTGCCCCAAGCAGGTGCTAAAACCCCACCTCTTCCTGTCCTCCTCCTTGCCTAGGCAGTTTTCTGTCTCAGAAATACACAGGAACAGTATTTGAAGATGGAGTGAAGAACAAAGCAAATGCTTTCAGACAAGCATAAAAACATAATATTGGGATACATCAGTATGGAAAGGTGAAGATCTATGTTGCTCCAACCTAGCAAAATAAAGGGAGACCATACCATCTCCAGTAATGCAGTCAACAGAATTTGGTGAAAGAGGTACAAAATGTATTGCCTGCTACTTCTCACGGGCAGAAGAGGACATAGAAAAAAACTTTTGGGAAGCCAGCAGTAAGGGCCAGGGGAAATGTGCAGTGAATCTGCAGATAATTTTTTTTCTTTACAATTAATTATCAGTCAGCTCAACCAGACGCGCAATAGAGAGGTTTTTCACATGGGGAAAAAAAGAAGCATGGCACAAGGGCAAGAAATATACACATAACCACAGTTTTTGGCAGTAAACCTTAGTCAGAACCATTTAATTGGGAAAATCAGTTTATATTTAGACAATTATATTTGCAAACATAAGACAGAGTAAAACTCACTCTTTTTGCTTCCAAAAACAATGAAAACTTTATATTTTCCAGCAGCTTGCAAAGTCACACATTTCCCCCAAGGCTTGATTCTACTGGCCAGCAGATTTTCTAGATAGCTATTTTCTTCATTTTTAGCCTATTTCCAAAGAGCCGTGTATGTGCTGCTTTTTGTTTTTCCATTCAAGCACAATTATCTTTGTTTAATTCCTCTGCTATTGCAGTGACCACGTAGAATCAGCAAACATCTGCTAACTGCCAGCTCCAGATACTCACTTTCACAGCCACAAAACACTGGTCCTTCCTATTTTTCTACAGTTTAAAAGTAAAATTATTGTTCTGTGCTTTTCAATACATGACAATTTTACCTAACCTTCATTTATGTGGACTGCAGACTTATTTTTAATCCCTTCAGAACTGTGGCAGGAAGAGAAGACACCAACAAAATGTGTACAGTGACAATATCCTGTTGTGGCTTTTTTTCTCCTTCCTTATTTCTGCTCAGAATTTGCAGCATACTTGCTTCATGATCAGTTATTTTGGATCGTGAACCGTGCAAAAAGACGAGAACATAACCCCAGCTGTTTAGTTATGCCTGTTACAAGCACCTTACATCTACAGCAAATATCTCTGAAAGCTGAACTTTGGAGCATGTCTAATTTTAGGCACTCAGTTTCAGGCACTATTGAAACCAAGTAACTTGGAGATGACAAGTTCTCAGGACTTGGCAGACTCAGCCACCACTAAACTAACATATTTGGAAATCATTGGTACCTTTCAAAAAAATCATGCTCTGAAGGGTTGCCCCCTCAAATTGGACAAACAATAACAAAACCCAAAAAAGTCCATATTTCCTAGTTTTCAAACTTAGCAACCAAATCAAAACAAAAACTAACAGGAAAACACACAGCATGAACAAGCGTCAGTTGGTGAATAAAGAAATGCAAACAAAAAAAAAGATTTGGCTTTTGCTATGAATTAATTTTATTTGCACTATATTATATTTGAGGAAAAAAGATTTAATTTCCCTGCTTCATTAAAGCCTTCTTTACATATCCCCCACAGTGGAGTACTATAGTTCTATATGCACACAGTACAGCAGAACTTTAGTTTATAACACTGATATTTTCCAAAGATAACTGTGATATGAGGAGGAAAAAACTCACTCACGTTTGCTTAATCCTGGTATTTTTGTATTCTTTCCATGCTTATGAGTCGGCAATAGCAGAAACTTAACTTGCTTTTCTTAGGCAATGGGAATAAGTCTCACTTTTCCCTCTTCAACAGTAAGGAAAAAAAGAGAAGAATGTTCTTACATTTTAAAATTATTACAGTGATATTCCTACTGTGCAGTGACAGGCAACTTATTATCCAAGAAACAAAGTACAACAACAAAATTCCAAAAACTCCAAGTGAACTCTTCTCAAAATACCCTAAGAATCTGAACATAACCAGGGAAAAGAAATTCAACAATCCTTTAAGTTGCATAAACAATTATAATTTCCCTTTCAAGCAAGCGCTTTACACATAAAGCCTAAAAAAACATGCTTTGAAAGAACTGGGACATGGCACGATCTGCCCAGCTGGCTTACAAAATGTATCTCCACCTCTCTATCGCAAGGTTTTACACCACTAACATCTGGATATCTCAGAGGCACTTTGGGAAAGCATTTCGGGTTTGATTTTTAGCAAACTTCGCTATCTCAAAACACACATGGTATTTCCCCCACTGTTACTGTAGCACTAAGGTGCAGATTCAGATTTGGGGAGCGTTTCAGTTTCTCTGATGCTGGGAGGCACCCGCGCAACGAGCGGCACGGAGTTTATATGGGACAAGGGAGAGGAGACTCGGGAGCTGGAGGTGACCTGGGTCCCCAAAACCACCTGAAGCTTTTCCAGGGCACAAGCCACTAACTCCACCTGTCAGCAAATAAGTGAGGCCATCGTCTCGTAGACAGAAATTCTCCAAGCAATTGCAAAAACATGATCCTAGACGCAGCAAACAGGAACAATTGCCATTTAGGGCCTTCTAAAACTGGACAGGTACATCATCCTTATTAGTGGCTATGCTCAAAAACTGAAGTGCCACAGGAAAAGGAAAGAGAGAAGGCAGAGAGATACAGAATCTATTTTCTCCTGGTAATAATTTAAACCCTAACTCCACTCTATCTAGGCAAAAAAAACAAAACCAAAACAATACAGGAAGCCTAACTGAGACACCTAGGCAACTGAGGTAATGGTGCACATAAAAATGTATGACTGATAAACAGACAGATAAGAGACTACAGATCAGGATGTCAGAACCCTATCAAAGGATGAAGGCAGACTTCACCAGACACCTGCTGCGATAGCTTATTCAAAGAATATATGCAGATCACGAAACTATCAAATACAGCATTAAAGATATGGAACATGAACCAAACAGAGGAGAAGTGCTCATCATAAGGACAAAAATCCCCCAGCAGTTAAAAATCAGAACAGAAAAGTAAGAGGATAACCCAACAGGGGACTACATTGAAAATCATATAAGGAGCCAGTTACTTTTTATATAAACTAATAAACAGAAGGACAGCTGCAGCTGGGGCTGCCTGAAAGTCAGAGAAGTGACCTATCCTGGGTGTTAGCTGATCTTCCCTGCAGAGTTCTGGTGCTTCCTGCTATATTATCACCATGTGAAGAAATTCAAGTAATAAATCCAGCATGGAGTCAAGGTCTGGGAGGGGATGATGACTGTAGCAGAGCCACTCATCCAAAATGGAAGTAGCCATGCTTTGGACTGCCAACAGTGATTTGGGATCCTAAAGGCATCACCAGAGGCAGGGCTGGCAGAAACCAGCACCTGCAGAGGGAACAAGCCCTGAAAGAAGCCAGAAAAAGAATAGGTACTTCCAAAATTAGCCACGCTTACCCTAGAAATTCATGTCTTTCATATAAACATCCAAGTCCACTCTGGCTCTGGCCAAGTTCTTGGCCTTAGCAGCCTCCTATCAAAGGGTTTCACAGCCAGGTCTGGACTACATGGAAAACACCTTAATTTTAATCACTATTGAATGTGCTGCCTATCACACATTTCTCTGAACGTGAAGAAACTCTGAGAGACAGAAGGGAATAAGTCCCTTCTTCGTTTGACCAGAAAGGCTGTGAACTCCCTGTCCCTGAAGGTGTTCAAGGCCACCTGGGGCTTTGAGTAACATGGCCTAGTGGAAAGTTCCCTGGCTTAAGGATTGAAGCTAAATGATCTTTCAACACATTCTTTTACTTTAAAGCCTAGATCGATTTCTTTCATGCTGCTCACATACACTTTCACCATGATCCCTCTTAAAAGTCACATTTCTAAAGCAAACCTCTCAGTTCCTTCACTTTGCTTTAGCAGGTTTAAGAAAATAAGCTTACCCAGGTTTTTTTTTCCTCTTTTATCTAGTTCAAATTTTCATTCTGGTTCATGGCAGCTACAGTCTTTTTTTCATTGACAAAACCAACCACAATGGAACAGAAATATGGTTATGTCACTCTTCCCAGACCATTCTTTGTTCTAATCCTCATTTTATTTACTGATTAGCATCAGAAGAACACCTCTGAAACTTTCTTTTTCCAAACTGCTGAGCCCATTTTCCTCTCTGCGATGTTAGGTTTGCAAACTGGGAAATAACACTCTATCAGAGAAGTGGCAATAAAGGTAACGCAAAATCAAAATTATATTCTCTGAACAAAAAACAAACAAGTGTTTTCTCTCTCAGGAGTCTATCATATTTCACAGTGTCTCAAAGCAATATGCCTACACTTTCAACATACTTGCACAAAGTAGGAAAAACCCACCCATACTCTGAGTGCAGTGTTATTGTTGCTGTGGCAACTACAGACCACAATTTTTTGCCTCTAGAGAATTAGCATGAATACAAAAACACAGACCAAGGCATAGACAGCTGTGGGTTCTGACAGTGCCTACAACTCACTGTGGATGCCTGATGCTGCCATCAAAAACGGAATTTAATTTTTAAAAGAATAACTTTAACTTCTCAGTCACTGTCTACACTTTGTTTTCACCTTCAATACAGCATAGTTGGCAAAATATCCTGAGAAACCCTGACACATAAGAAGCATAAATGTCAGACTACTTAAACTCCACTTGTGAGTGAACAGAGTAATTATAAAACTTTCTCTAAAACAGATAAATTATTGATCTATCAGTTGGAATTTGCTGTTATAAATACTTAATGCAAACTGTAGGATTCAGAGATTTGAACCTGCCCTCCGTGTGTGCACACATGGGATAAACAGTCAATACTGCACTCTCTTTAACACTACCTCACATGGGTAGCAGGAAAAAAACCTACTTTCACCAGTTTATAATGTCATTTAAGCCAGATGTAGGAGTTAAAAACTAAAACTTTTCTACTCAGTGGTCCTTTAAAAAGAAAAAGTTTTACTTAAAATCAACACATGAGCATGAAAACAAGCACAGGAGTTATTCAAGCAATGTTGAAAGTGGGGGGTCCTCAACTGTTTCAGAATTTGCCTTGTCATTTTGCCTTCCCCATTTCTGTCCTATCTGCATACCAGCACCAAATTGCACTTGAACAAGAAACCACAAATGAAGAAATTGCTCTAGTCCACTCAGAGCTCTGTCACAAGACCAGGGCCTATGGAAGCAGCAAAAATACACCCAGTTCATGACAGTCAGCATTTGAAGTTTGTTTCTTGGCCTGAAATTGTTACTTGTTCCAGCATTCTGTATGTAATCCAAAGAAATTATTTGAAGGAGTATTTTCTTGCCTTCCTTTTCCATCTCAGATATCCCCAACCTGATACACACGCTGAACTTGAAGGCCACAGAATATAATCTCTCACTGATCAAAAATTTTAAACTTGCTGTTTCATAGGGTTACCAGGTCTTTGTCTGGGATTTAGCAGCCAGAAACACACACTCAGCTCTATTTGCTTTCTGCTTAAGTCATCTAGGTAGGCAGCTCACATGCTTTGAGACAGCTTCCCACCCACTCCACTGCAGGGTGTAACATGAGGGCACAGGCAAAACTCCCATTATCCAGCCAGTCTGTCACCAGGAAACACCAGGTAAATGTTGAGAGTGCTCAAATCTCACAAAGCAACCAGAAAGAGGGAAATGAAAAATTGTTCTGATGTTTAGTATTCATTTTGCCTCAAACCTGATAGCATGGCAACACTCATGCTACAGACTCATTGATTAACTTTCTTAAAAGTTCTCAGAACAATGAGCACCATTTTCTATTGAAAAAAAAAAAAAATTAAAATAATTCCTGTCTGGAAAAGCTGTCTAGTTGATACTTTGGATTTTGGTTTTAAAAATTGTCTTCTATTTGGTTGTTTTACACACACTTAGAGGAATGATTGAGAATAAATTGTTTGGAAATTTGTAAATATTTTAACATCTTTTATTCAAAAATATGTTTACAAGGGTTTTTTTCCTCACACTATTAAGATTGTGTTTTTTAAAGCCTGGAATTTTCTTATCACAAGGGAAGCCCAAAACACAGGAGAAAAATATTTCTATTCAACTCCATTAAGGATGCAGCATACTGTAAGTAGACCCCATCCCAAAAACTTCTTAAAAAATCATTTATGTCAGAATGGGTGCTTTTGTTTTCGGTTTTGTGCCCACCTGTGATTTTGCAAAAGCTGTTTAAAATGCTTTAAGCCGGGGAAGGAAAGGACTGGTGAAAATCAACATTTCCAATCAAGGTCATAAGAAGGGAGACTGATGCAATCTTGCTCTGGGAAAGGACCACCCAAAGGGTTTCCCTTCACTGTTTTCCTCCATGGGCCATTCTCTCTGTTGGCAGAGGCAGGCCTGGCTGACCTGGCTGAGCCCTGAGCAGAACGGGCTGGATTCCACCTATTCAGAAGTGACCAAACAAGCCTGACCAGTGCTGTGCTCTGAAGAAACCACCAGATGAAGGTCGGAGAATTCCACTATGTCCATCTCAGCAAGTGCTGTGGTGGAGCAAAAATGGGTCTGGAGAGCAAAGCAGCTGAGGGTGAGGTGCCTCATTTCTGTGACTCATTGTCTGGAGGGTCTCAGTTCAGAGGAGCTGCACTCAGGTGCTGTGTGCCTGGAAGAAATGAAGCACTGCAGGTCCCTGGGGAGCACCCTTTGACTTCACGTTCTCAGAAAGGAACCCTGTGTAGATGCTCCAGGGCCACTTTGGGTCCAAAGGGTGGCAAATGGGGACACTCAAGGGATTCCTTCCCAAAGCACACTCCTGGTCCAAACTACATATTAACATAAACATTCTCACCACTATTAGTAAACTAACTAGACATTTTTGCATCAGGCTGTACTTTTAAGAGCTGGCTTACAGTTTCTGGAAGATCTCCTTAATGACCCTCACTAGACTATCCAAGCATCCAGGAGATGAGGTTTGGTACCCTCAAGGTTATCTGTAACTACTAAGTCACATAGAGAGAGATTTTTTTCACTCCAAAGTAAAATGTGGCCCATTGACATATTATAAAAATCTTGTTACTTGATTTTGGCCAAGTACAAAAGGTTGGATTCCTGCAGCAATGCCAAGCCCAGTGCTGCAGCCTCCCCTGCCCAGGGACTAGCAGCACCACTTTGCAGTTTGGCAAGGCTGCCTCCAGCACTGCCCGTCCTTGTGAACTGTAAAAGGAGCCAAGGAGCAGTCAGAGTATTAAATACCGTGCCAGGCTGGCAAACGCACAGCAAATCCCTAAGCATCAGGGGCTCCCCCAGAAACACAGAGCCAGCTCTGTGCTCAGTGCCTAGACCCCTAGGCTGGAGCCCAGGAGTCTTCATCACTACTTTAGATTTTCTCAAAATAGCTGCAGAGCACCACTAAATCAGTGCTGGCATGATTAATGTGCAGAGAAGGTTTCAGGGAACTTTATGCAGCCCTTCAAGATTTATTTTTCCAGATCTTGTTTAACACAGATGAGAAGAAAAATTAAAGCTCAAAAGGGAGAAAATTGTAAGCAGCTGATTCCAGTTGCACTTTTGTCCCTTGCCAAATTAAAAACATAATAGGACAGGCTTTGTTTTCAAGGCATGAGGGATGTGGAAATATTTACACTTGTAGTATCAAGACATCAGCCATAAGGTTCAAGACTACAGTGCCAAATACAGTGAGAACATGTTGGAAAAGGCAGCACACATTTCTAAAACGGAGGAGAACATGTATTTATTGCAATTGTCAGTGATAGCTGACCTGAACAGAAGAAAAATGCTTTGGAGATGGCCTTAATCTTTGGAAGAAAGAACCCTACCTGTGTCCCTGGACTGTCCCAGGAGGATACAGAATGCTGGACCTTGCACAAGAGATTGAAACAAGTTAGAGACTGAATTTACTGTAAATGCACTATGAACTGCCCTGTTCACAAGCACTTGTTTAACTGAGGACCCAAATAAGGATCAGCAAGAATCTTCCCCTGTTCTTTATAACATACCTTGTCCTTCATGGCATTATAATAAAAAAGCTAATGGTTTCTTTTAAGGAAAACAGTTTTACAAAATCTAGGTACTCAAAAGCCAGAAAATACCAAAATTAAAATTGCTTTTGGCAATATAAGTACTATTTCTCTATAAATGTGTTGAATTCAAATTCCATTTTTTCTTATTGCTTCTCAAACAACTAAAATTTACATGGCTTTATTTTTTGGCAGTTGAGTGTGTTAGGCAGGGAGGCATCTAATGTAACAATACTGCTGCAATTCAAAATGAAAACATAGAATTTTCAATTGTAAAATGACAGCATTAGGAAACTGAAATGTAGCATAGTTCAATACCAACCATGGCAGTCGTTGCCAGTGCTTCAGAGCAGCTTTTTTCAGTGAAAAACCTGATACTAACCCCACTTAAATCTTTAATGAACTTCCATCTTCAGTTATCTCACTTTGGTCTGTAACAAATTACCTTTCTTTCCTCAGCATTACATTTTCTAATGTCTCTACTGACAACCATTAAAGCATCCTCAAAGTTCACAGACTAAAGTCTGTTAAGTTCCTGGAAAGCTAGTTTTTAATTTGACTTTACACTGCCCAAAAAGTGGGTAAGAAAAGTCATGCAAAGAGGCTTGGGACTAACAGGTCTTCTGACTAGTTAAATCAGAAAGCAGAGAAGTAAAAGTGAAGTCATACAGAAAAAAAAAAAAATGTTAAGAAGAAAAAGTTAACAAAACCATCGCTGATTTTGGGATCAGAATACATGTTGATTTTTGAAAGTTAAAAAAATATACATATTCTTATTTCTCCTTTTTAAACCAACTCACCAGCATGCTTTGTGCAGAGAGTAATTCAAACTTAAGGAATAGTGGAAAGACATCTTTAATACTCCAACTATCCCAAGATTCAGAGGCATGTCCCAGTATCCCTCCACAGTTAGTCTTTTATCTAAATTGCTGCCAAAATATAAATATGCAGATGACCTTGAATGAAAGAATTAAAATGAAAAACTTTTCATTTCCACCAGCAGACAAAGCCAAAATTAAGTTCAAGTTAACTTTTTTTTTCTTTTTTGGAAAACATGGTTGGCCTCATCAATGAAAACACTGAAATAAAAAACCCTCTGATACAAACATGAGAAGATGCTCATACAGTTTTTTGAGGGAATTTCCTCTGATCTTATTTCCCTCAAAGTTAACAACCTTGGCACTGTCTGACAATAGGTCAGGGTAACAAGGCCTGTAAAAATGTCAGGTTTGTTGTACAGCAGTTGAACAGTTGCACTAGGGTCGCTACTTCTAAAGCAATAGGTAACCTGGCATATCAAGGGTACTACAAAATAACCTTGAGAAGTGAAACTTTTTAATCATGTGCCGTAGCCCTCTGAGCCTGAATTCCTTATAGAGATGCCTGGAGCTTAGGAAGGCATGGTTTATCATAACTATGTATGAATAAATAATGCCATTAAATTTACTTTTAATATAGTTTGAAACAGTATATGTATTTCTTCACAGTATTTTTACACGCACATGCTTTGTTTACATAAATTACACTATTAAAAGTTTAATGTTTAACTTCCCATATCTCAATGATTTATGGTAGAGGACTATACTCCAAAATTGGTGATTTTGGGCATATATAACAAAAAAAAGTGTATACTTTGCCAAAAGTCACTGTATGAGCAAACTGTAGGGATGACATTCCAGTATCAACGATTTGGAGAATACATGACATGGAAATAAAAAAACCACCCCAAAATTCTTTTGCAAATGCTGCTGAAGGTATATCATTGACCTAGACAGATATTTTTAGAACACAAGTCAGCTAAACTTCAAAGTCTGCTTTCCTGAGATATGAGAATTAATTGAACACAGAGTCTTTTCATCCTCCTTCAAGATTATTAATCTTGTTACTACATATAGCACTTCTAAAAAATAATATTTCAATGCTAAATTCAAAGATCAATCATCCATTGAAGAGACATGCAAATACATGCTGACACATCAGGACTGTTTTAGCATCTAAAGCAGAAAACACCACTATGTACTCATGCAGCACACTGTCTCCTAAAGAAAATGAGAGCAGTCTGCCAGATACACAGTGCAGATAGGAACTCCATCCTCTGTAATTCTGGGCTGCTTTTAAACCCAAGTTGCAATTTTTTACTTAAGAAAACCACCAGTGTCATAGTCATCCATGCTTCCCATAGTGAGCTGCTTCTGAGATGACAAAACACTTTCCAAGTACCATTACCACAGCTTTTCTGCCCTGGCAATGAAGGGGTAATGATTACAACCTTCATTTCTCAGACCTTCAGCTCAACATTTTTTCTGGCCTTTTACATAGAGTGAAATCTCCCTCATAGCACAGTTCTCATGGAAAAACATCTCTTATAAAAGAAGGGACAAGTGCTCTGTTCATTTAACACAGACACGTACAGCTTTTACACACCACAGTGACCTGGAGGGTCTAAACTCCACCATTGCCTCTCGCCCTCCAGGCACTTCCTGGCACTTTTGAAGGTTCAAGGCCAGCCACGAGGAACTGCCAGCTGCATGGACCAGAGGGACATTGGGGCTGTCACCATCCACCAGGGTGAGCACAGTGATGCGGACACAGAGAGGCAAAGCAGAGATACCTCCCCTGCTGCAGCCTGGGCACTGAGCTGAAGGCACAGAGAGCCTGCCAGCACTGCAATGAGGGGCTCATGTAAAACCAGTCTCTGCAGAACATGGGATTCAGATCTGGCAAAGTTGTCTTTCATACACATTCTGTGTATGTCCATTCTGTGCAGAGGAGCAACTGACTGAACTGCTCCCCACTTCAGGAAAACACTTTCTCATTCTTATGAGGAAGGTAAGCGATCCAACTGGCAGAAGAGCCGTGCAAAAAAGTTTTTACTTTGCTTCTGAGGGCCTTAGCACTGCAGGTCAGAGTTGAGACTCATGTGATTTGAGGGAACAGTGGTGGCACAGTGCTTCCACACTGGAATATACCCTCAATCTGGGTATATCCCATTCCAGGACAGCAGAAATCCCTGACGCTCGGCATGGTGCAGCCCACTGCCATGGGGCAAGAGGAGTGGGGGAAAATTTTAAAAAGTATTGATGGCATAATCTCACAAGGACAATTAAATAGGGGATTTCCAGGTAAGGAAAGTTCTGTTTCCATGCAGCTATGCAGCAGTTTTGTGATGAACCCCAGCAAGGGGGGGGTTCCTCCAGGCCCATCACTACCCTGTGCCACTGGAGGCAACAGGGTCATGGACAGGGACAGCACCTACGCCTGCACACACACTCGCACAGCCCAGCCACACTGCTGACCCCAGAGCATGCTGCCCCTGCTTACTGCTGTGGGCTCAAGACACAAATCACCAAACACAGAAATACCCACCACCAGCACCCATGAGACCAGAGCCCAGGGACAAACACAGCACGTAACCAGATGCAGTGAAGCATCCTCAGGGCCAGAAGAGCACGGGAAGAATCTTGTCCATAGGCAACACCATCTTTGTATCACCTCAGCTGAATGGAAGGGCAAGATTTTGAAAGCTTAGAAAGAAAAACTGCAGTCTGTCAAGACTTCATTGTTTGGGAACTGAGTCAGCCAACGTACTGTGCTGTGGCACCACAAACAAGCTGGAACAGTAAATGTTTGCTATTCCTGGTTTCTTTGGTGTTCCTGTATTCATCAATCATGGCATGGAATACCTCAAAAAAGAAGCTATCACTATTCACGTGCTTTCACCTAAACTAATTGCTCACAGATAATAACAGGCCTTTATTGTTTGACTGTTTTAGTGTTGAGCAACATATCTCTCTTCTTGCATCAAAACCTGTTTTCTGTCAAAAAAAGAGAAAACTGGCATGGTTAGAAGAAGGAGTTTAATCTACAAAATGACATATTCCTTACTCAGCTTTAAAAACAAACAGTAGTAAAAAATGACACATAGCACCACTCACTCTGCAAACAGAAGAAAGCAAATAAATCTCAATCTTCTGTTGATTTTTTACCAAGCACACCTCTGCTGCCCTGGTTTCTAAGAGTACAGCTCAACTTCCTAGTAGCTTGGTGGAGTCTTTTTCTTCAGCATAAACCTCCAAACTTAACTTCCTTGTCGCTGAAAGAATGTAGGAAGGCAGCAGGTGCATGCAGGCTTGAGAGGGGGGTGGGGGAGAGCAACATTTTTCTGTCTGTTAGGGATAAAGTTGACTAGGAGAATATAAACAATTACTAAACACCACAGCCAAAAAGCTACGATGCTGTTAAGGATTTAATGCAAATTTGCCTCCCCCCGAAGACCACCTGTACGTATGTCTGTGTGTTCTGCCTGTCTCCATATGTGCACTTTGCAATTCCATCAGGCACTTGGACTAGTCTGGAAGTGACTTCTGAGCCTCCCTTCCACAGTCCTGTGGCCACGAAAGCAGAGCCTGAACGTAAGGATTCCCTAAAGGGCACCCCGAGCTCCCCACGCGGTTCCCAGAGATGGACCAGCACCCGAGCTCCTGAAGCATTCCAAACCCTGCCGCAGTGAGCCCAGCACCGTGACTGACAGCATCCAGCAGCATCCAGCAGCGACTTCTTGCGAGAGCAGGAAAAGCGCCAGGCATTGCCGGGAAAAACGAAACGCTTCTCCGGTGACAGCAGCCCGACCCCCGCCCAAAGCCGCTCCTACCGCGCTGCTCCCGAGGCCCTGGGGCAGACACGGCGTGACAGCGGCGGCCCCGCGGTCCGCTCC